>CM052312.1:5130218-5230393 GCA_028455605.1 Lasioglossum malachurum
CACCAACTCCCGTAAGGCTGGCAGTCTTTAAAACTCGGCACAGACTTTACAGTATCAGAGATGTACTCTCTGACAGTATTTCATCGGTGCAAGCCAATCGAAAAATTAGTATCAGTGCCTCGCACCAGGTGGCGAAATGTCTTCTTCCTTATTGGTTGAATTCCTAGTGACGAAGACGCTCATTGTCTCATGAAAACGTGCCGTAAGCACATAATTATAGAGAGGATATATAATTATGAAAGTGGTCTAATTGTAAATTATACATTTCTTGTTTCGTGATATATTTAAAGGAGTAGGATTCGAACACTAAATGATTTCCATATTATGCGTGGACATAACAAGCACTATCTAACGGTTCATTTTTGACAATATCGTAAAAATTACATTGAATTAATTCCATTTAAAATAATGTGAAAACCACTTTCATAATTATGATCATATATACATACATGCAGAGACTCTGATACATGTAACTGTAATATTGCGATCGGTATTGGTTGATATCGTCTCCGTTCATCACGGACCTCCATTGGTGCATTTTGTGCCAGACATTGGCAGACATTGTTCAGTGGTTTCATGAAAATTCGTCCAACTACCAATCGATCGAAAAACGTTCAGTTAACACTCTTTCGCTACTGCGGAGAGAGAATAGTTTGTGACGTGAGGGCCGTTTCTGTTCAGTGAAGCAGCTAACTGTGCAATCTGAAAAATGGCATGGTTACGTAGTCGTGCTGTTTTCCAGACTTGTCGACGCACATTCTTCCGTAATGCAGTATATTCGAGCGCTAAGAAAGGTAAACCGTAGATTCTCTTTCAATAAATGTTAAGGATATCTTTTATTTAAGCTTCATGCGTCTTCGTATTACGTAATGTGATAACACAATTTGTTATTTCTTTGTCAGTAAAATTTCTTTTTTACTCACGATCCCATTCTGTCACAGATGAAGAGTTTACTGATCCCCTCGATCATGCTACTGGATTAGAAAAGCGAGAATATCTTGCTGCAGCGGCTGGTAATTTTGTAAGTTTCAACATAATATGTAATGTCTCATTTTTACATTTCATCTTTATCACACCCATCGAAAATGATAATTACATATAAATTAATGAAAAACAATATATTCCTCGAATATTCCAACACAGTTTAGGAGTACAATCCTAAACTTTATAGCTTTTCTGAATTACACTGTGATTATTAAGTTGAATTCACTCAGGGAATGCGAAAGACATATATAGTATACATTCTCATATGAGATATCAAGAATTGTTTTAACACCTTACTTTGTTTTGGCTTAGATTACTGTAAAAAGTACCATAAAAAGCCGATTAATAGGATACCAGTCAGTAAAGTATTATTTACTTGCTCACAAAAATGCAATTCTTATTAGCTACAATCTGATCTGGAATTATCCTAACCGACCACCGTGATTGTTACACGAACAGCAGTTGATTATCATACAGATGATTTCATACTGATGATTTTCATATAGAGAGCACCGGAAATGTTAATAAGGATCACTAAACATTACAGAACTCACCCAGAAATTTGTATGTTTAGTATAGAATAGTTTATAGACGAATGATTTGTTCATTTTAGGATCCGTATCATATGAAGGCCATTAAAATATCGCCAGATAGTTCAAAGGACTGTCCAAATCTAGTACCCAGCATATTCAAAAGTCGAATCGTTGGATGTATTTGTGAACCAGATGCAGCACATGTGAACTGGATGTGGCTACACGAAGGACAACCTAGGCGCTGTGAATGTGGTCATTGGTTTAAGCTTACAGAGACGACTCCTCTTTAATGTGGTTTCAAATTAACTAGTGGAATATCTAAAGCATAGAATTAACAAATTATTACATTAAAGAGTGTTCTTATTTATTACCCTTTCACGTCCCATCTTCGTATTTCATAAGATACCATGTTAGCGACAACGACACTTGAGTAATGGAATTGAAAATAAATTATGTAAATCGTGGAAGTATTTGTATGTGTTTAAAAGAAGCAACAGCTGTATTATTATTATTTAGTTATAGGTACTATCCCTGTAAAGAAATATAATGCTCAGAGTAAAAGACTCGAAAACAATGCTTTGTTCAAACTGCTTTACTTCAATATTTACTTAGAATTGTGTCGTTTCCAGAAAAGGAAATAGAAAAAGATGGGACTAGGAACAAGTTAATAGAGAAAGTGAGCATTTTTTAAAAATATTTTTATGGTATTATATTAATATATAAAACAGTTTTTCAATATTATATTTATTGATATTACCTCATATATGCAGTCCTAGAAACGCAGCTGTATATAAAGGAGAAGCATAAGAACGGGAGGTTGTAATATATTTAGAAATCAGCATTTTATTGTTTTACAGTGAAATTTACAAAGGTGGTTCATCTAATCTACTGTTTAAATTTCACTGTTCCGTGCTTGATATCCCGTTCACACAATCAACGAATAGTCACAACGTGTTGGCAATTTGAACCATTCGCGGACAATAAGTTATCAGCTGTCGTCCCTTTCGTGTACGTTATTCGCGTGGATGATGCAGTTCAAAATGATTTGAAATCGATAGTACAATTACGCGACACCGTGCATATTATGCTACCTAAGTAAAATGTTATGTCCTTAATGGTACCGATACGCTTTTCGTTACTTCATGTGCCTCGGTGAGTGAGTACAGTTTGATTATAAATTCATACTCCTCTAGAATTTGAATTTCCATAGCGTCGGGACAGGACTCAGGTCCGTCTCACTTATTCGTAACGAAGAAGTTAAAACCCTTTGCACTCGGAGCTATTTTATCTCGAAAATGAAACATTTCTGCCGACCTAGAATAATTCCGTTCTATATGACTTTTTTAAATGTTTAAACGTTTAGTTATTGGTTAGATCCCAACATATTTAATAATATAAACAGTATTTTGAATAATGGTTCAGCAATTTTTCGTGGTGACTCTGAGTCGCCACTCGAGTGCTAAGGGTTAAGGGGGTAGGCTCGTTAATAGAATTGCAAGAGTGCGGGATGCGCCTTCTCATTTCTCAATAAAGCAAAGATGGGGTTGTTCAGTAGTCAAAAGCTTTAGATAAAAGATCAATCAAGACCGCAATCGCCCTCAAAAGTCCTACTTTTATGTAAGTAGCTGTCGCAGCTTTATGAAAATATAGCTACACTAAATTCGCGATCTAGCTCCCATCACCTGTTCCGGGCGGGGACAGAGATCGTGTAGGGAAACTATTTTTTTATGATTGCGTCGACAGCGCGGCAGCTCGAGCTTCTCGGCCGCTCGCGGGGATGCCCCCCAGTGGAAGGGATAGACGAAGGGACAGTCATCGTGGAGGTCCTCAGGGAGCTAGATCGCGACTTTACTATACATGCGCAGCTTTATGCTGTGGAATAATGCAAATTACGCCTCGTAAACATAAAAATAGGACTTTTGAGGGCGATCGCGGTCTAGATTGATCTTTTATCTAGCGCTTTTGACAATCGGAAAGCTCTAAATTGTATTATCGACAAACGGGAAGACGCATCCCGCACCCTTGCAGTCCTCGAAACGATAGTCTACCTCCTTAAGACACGTGAGAAAGAAAGGTTGATCGCAGAATAGATTTACGTCAGCGTTTGCCAGTTCAGATCCTGTCTCTATCGATTGCCTTAAAAATCACTCTTCACCTCTACCGAAATGGTGCCTTATATTACTTGGTCGAAGAGGAAATCAATTCAAACGAAATCGTTTCCCGCTTTACGATTACATTTTGAGCACACGTTGCGACCAGGATTTTCTTCTGAAACAGACTCTCCCAGACCTTAAACGATTAGGTAATACTCGCGCGTTAGCTTTTTTAGTTAGTCTCGACCGTTGAGCTTTGCACAGAACACTCGTGTAACTATGTATACGTGTCTAGTATGTATATACGCGCACGAGCTGGGTCTTCCGATCGATTTTTGTCGATGAACGATGATACCATGAGTTCGTGAAGATGACTATACAGGCCGAGTAATGGTAACGTGTACAATATTTCCTGCGAGAACAAATACAATTCAACATCATCAGAGATCGCTGACACCAATCGAAAATTAATGAGACGAAGTATAAAAATATCAGACGTAAAGGATGTATTAATTTAGCGTACGATAATATTCTATACATTATCATTGTTCAATTATCTTCGATACATATGAATTCATCGCCCCCCCTCTCTCTCTCTCTCTCTGTATGTGTGTATGACATGAATCGGAATTACAAAAAATTTCTTGACCAATCGTACAATACGAGAAATCACGTGGAACACTCGCAGAACATTACCATGTAGCTTTTAGAAGTCAGTTTCGCAACGACTCTTCCTCCTTTACAATAGGCTCACCCCTACGGACTGTGTAGCATAAACATTACCTATTTATTGATTATCTGTGCGAATTCGTGCACGACTTTCAGTAGTTGGGATAGAAGAGACACACAGAGGTGACCCAGGAGTTTAGCTCGTCACCGGAAGTTAGGAGTATGTCAGAATATTAACCTAAATACCGCATCGATCGACCCCGGGTGCCAGCTACGAGAAGAACACTCGAAGAATACTAACTGATTCGCAGTTGAAGAGCTTCGATCTCATTAGGCAGCTTTTACCACCCGGTTACAGCCAATTCTGTCGACAATGACAGGACATGCTCAAGTATCTCCGAGAAGAAGTCGCACGCCATAAGAACGTCTGTGCAAGAAATGACAATGGCTCTAGGGAACGATATAAATTCCCGTAGACAGTTTCTCGCGGCACGAAGGAACATTTTCATCCTGTGATTAAATGGCAGTTAGCATTCTGTCGTAGTATTCTGTAATGTCAATCAATCGCGTTATCTCTAAGCGACTCAGTTTGTTCACTTGGACACTGTGTTGTTCTTCGAGGTCGCGCTGTACCTTCGCGAAATGGTTTCCTATTGGAGCGCACTTGTCCGACTTCGGTCTAGTTAACCGAGGTAGATCCAGCCATGATCTTGAATCCTATTCATCGATTCAGAACTTGGACTCGCTGATTGCCTCGAAGTCGACGAAAGTTACCTTCTTAGCCTTTAAGTTGCCCTCGTGGGGCAACCCCTAATGCTATACGGATATCTCTTGTATCTGCACGCGTTTCTTGATGGTGTTGGTGCCGGGGGTGGTGCTTAGGGAGCTAGTTGTCCTGGTAGGTGGTTTCGGGGGTATCGGATCCTTGTGGATAGCGTTGTTGGTCCCGTGGCCAGATTTCGATTCGTTTCTGACCGGTTCGTCCGTGTCCAGCGATTGGCTTTGGAGAACTTGTTGGTGCTCCTGGATAGAGGGACTTCTGGCTAGGGTCGTGTAAGATGGCGGTGGCTCTTGAGTCGATCTAGGACTGTCCGGTCCTTTTATAGATGATCTCGTCGTCATCGGAAGGGATTCTTGGCCGTTCGGCGTGCAGTCCATCGCTGCCCTCTTCTTGTCCCTGTCCCTTTGATAGTAGATTCCAGCGAATATTAACATATTCAACACCAGGAGGATGCAACCGACACCTACAGTGATTGCTAGGGCAGTTGTGGTGCTGTAGTAATGGCGGGAGGCCAATCTTTGCAACAGTTCGGCGTCGTCTTCCGAGTCGTCCAGGATCGGTGTGATGTCTTCGGCGATTCCTTCTTCGCCTGACGGCGTGCTGCACGCTGTTGTCGAGGACGCACTGGTCTTGGTCGTTCCTATGGGCGGCAGCGGAGTGTACCATTCATCCCGGACTGGTCCTGAAAGCGATTTATTATCGATTGATCTATGTGGAAAGAATTTTAGCCAAACTTCGTAGTACAGATAAGGTTAAGAAGACTGTACCACAAAGATTGGTCCACCCTGTATTTAGACAAATGTTCTATAAAATTGCAAGTTACCCGCATAAAAGTGGTCGCCTCGTTCCCGAAAGTGATGGTGGCGCATGGAGACGTCGTCGTCGCCGGGTCGATGAAGTTGTGGTATCAAATTGAGCCAGACCGCCATTTTATGGCCACGGTAGTGGCTCTTCATCTTTGGTTTCATAGCTAATGAAACAGAAGGGAGTTAAAGCATTGCCTTGAGTGCTCGGTCGTTAGGAAGAAGTCGCGGACTCACCAATGGTTAAGTACTGCTGTGTACCAGTTTCGTATTGCTCCCACGTGAGACCGCGGTATCGCGTTTTCTCCTTCGGCGTGCCGTAGTCCACCGATTCGATTTTGTGGGGTTCGTTCGGGTTCCCGGTTTTCGCGAAATTCGTGAAGAACGTGATTACCGCCTCGGCCACGCTTTGGTCCTGGCGGGTGTAGTTCCGTGAAAAGAAAGCTCCCCCAGCGACCAATGGCAGCCCGAAGATGTAAGGAATGTCCTCGCCACGAATGCTTCCGAGACGCTGGAACAATCACCAAGTTATTTTAGCGTGGAAAGACTGTGCGCGTTTAAGGGGGTAGTCCTGTTTCCAGAATCGCAGGTTTTTCGATAGTCGAAAGCGCTAGATAAAAGCTCAATCTAGGCCGCGGTCGCCCTCAAAATTCTATTTTTACGTTCACGAGGCGTACTTTCCATTATTTGGAAGTATAAAGCTACGCATGAAGCTATTTTCATAAAGCTGCGGCAGCTACATGCTGCCGAACAATGCAAATCACGACTCGCAAACGTAAAAATAGGACTTTTGTAAATAGACTTCCGGAAACGAGTCTAACTCCTCAATCAACAAATTTTGGTCGTGTCAAACTTATTTTGGCAACCAGTAATCGTTGATCAGAATTTATTTTGGTGATCAGTACCCATTATGAAGGACCAGACATTTATTTTGGTTACCGATAATCATTATTCACGAGGACGAGTAACGAGTTGTTGGTTCGTTCTGAATATTTTTTATTCTCGTCACTCGTTCTCGTCGACATTCGCGCGGAGACTTCGAATTAATTCGAGGAACACGTTGCCGCGAAGAGATTTTCGAGATCGGCACTGGAACTTATTAAACGCGTCACCTTTCCGCGGCCGACGTGCTTTCGGTTTAATTAAATTTTGCTTTGCGTGTACACAGCTGGCTCGCGTGGCGAGCAAACGCAGTAAATCGCTATTAACCGTGGTTCCCGGACGAAACTTATTAACTTTCGGCCATGCTGTGATTCATGTTGGCCCTTCGGAAACTCGGAGGTTTACGACCTGTCCGCTTACTGCTGGAGAACAGTAGCTACGACAATTTCGAACTAGCGCAGTAAACCCTAACTTCCTCTGTCAAGATGTTGCTATCCCCGACGAACACGCTCCGATGAATTATGAACTGGACTAGCCGCGCAGCGCCGCGTATCACAGAGGCTTCTTCTTGTACAAACCACGGAGGTGGGTGTACAGAAAATCCAAAGAGATCCAAAAGGAAGGAGACTGTCTTTTCGTCGTTCTCCATTTGTGCTCCCTCCCCTCATCTGGTTTGAACAGACGCACCAGTCGATTTCTATCTAACTGACTGGGGCAAGTTGATACAGATGCAGTTTGATGCAATGCAATAATCTGGACACTGTGTGTCTAGTATGGAGCACAATTATGGCTAGATATTTGGTGATACTATACAAAACGTTATACATTTATAATTATATTCATAATTCCTAACCATTGTAATCGAGAATTATATTTTAATTAATTATTAGTTACTGCTCTTTTTTAAGTAAAGATGGAGGAATGTTAGTACCTTTATGCGTAGGATAATAAAAGAGATTGATTGGTTTAACAGAAACATTGGGTTCCATTAAAGAATAAAGTGCAATTGCACCTGGTGAGTGCATCGGTGCTTTTTTTTGTATTTTTACTTAAAGAAGAGCAGTAACTTATCCCATTTCCCAGAATCACCCTGTATTATGAACTACCGTACCTTGGGACGATTGGAAAATGTCAATTTCGGTCGCGTAGAAAATGACTCCTATTTCTTCCGTTTCTGTAGACGTTGTTAAATCTAGAGAATATTTATCTGGTTAAAATGTCCGTTGATCGTTGTACGATTCTCTCCGTGAGTGAGTGTAAACGACACGCGTCCACGTTATTTCCCGGTGACCCAGATCGAGGGAGCCTGATTAAATTTTGGCAATCTGGCACGGTAGTCTGCGGTGAATGACCGTGTAGCCGATCTTGGTTCAAAAACCATCTCCATTGGGTTTCCACGGGTAACGGTGGACGCGGAAAGACGTCGCCGTAATAACGCGAACTCCCGAGATTCCAGCGGCGAGCAAGTTCGAGGGATAACGTCACGCTTAATTTACACCGGGTCGGAGGAGACCTCGGCGATAATGCGAGCGTCATCCACGAGGCTCTCGGGGCGTCTGATTAAATCAGTAGCTTCATCGCGGAATCATGGGCAGCGGTTAAGCGGGGGAAACGAGAGGTCGAAACGAAGCGAAGCAGCCGTGGAATCGATGCCAAGGAAACGCGGAAGATTGGAGTGGCATCGGGCAATCTTCAGCGCGAGGAAACGAGAAAGCAGGAGCGGCACGAATTGCGTTCTCGCGATTGAATTAAGCTGAACCGACGAGTGCCTATCCCCTGTCTCCTCTCTTGTTTAGCTTACTTCTCATCCGGAGAAAGTGGCTAGCATTTTTGATGAGCTACACGCGAAGGCGACCTCAGTGCCCGTTCAAACTCGCCGAGAAGAGTCTAAACTGGCTGAAACACTTCCATGGAAGTACAAGCGTCGACTAACTTGAATGGGACTTAAGCGGACTTCTTATCCCGAGGACTTTAAAAAATCTATTTTCTTTGTATCAAACTTCTTCTTAAGGCTCTGTTTTTCTTATAAATTTGGAAGTGCCTCATCCGGTTATATAGTATTACTTCATTTTTCAAAATAAAAAATTTGATGTTTCCCCTCCGTATATAAATCAAAAGTATTACAGTAATTTTTGTTCAAGATATATTAGATGATTGCATTAGTTCGTGCCCGATTTTCATAAATGTTAACAAAAAAAAAGAATTATATAAATGATTAGTAAAGTATAATAGTTAATTCTTGAAAATTTAACCATTGAATTTTATTTTCAAATTGCGCACGAACTTATGCAATCATCTGATAGAAACCGCAATTTTTCTAATTGATAATAAATTGTCGAGAATAAAGGTTGATAATCTAGAAACTATCAATGTGGAATCAGTCTTCAAAAAATTAAATTTACTGTGACTGTGGATAAAGACAAGAGTAAAAGATTGGACTAAAAAATATTGATAAATCCGATCTGCATACGTACAGCTGCAAAATTGCACGCAGCTATAAAGGATTAAACGTGTCTCCACATTCTTTAAAAATATTGAAACAAACATATCCAACAGATTGATTAAAGAAGAACCGTACGTCAGACTTATCACTGGTCTGTAGCTTGCCGCTGTCCTTGGTCTGTGGCTTGGCCATGTCCTTGGTCTGATAGCTGAAGTGGTAGAAATAGGTTTTAGCCCCTCTCCTGGCATGATAAAAAGCGATCCTCATGAGTGGGGCTACTGTATGTCCATCGCTCAGAGCTTCCACAGTCGAGTCCCTGAGGTTGATCGGATGTAGGACAGGCTTGTCCCAATCCGTGTACTCGTTCCTCACAGCGGAGAAGATCTCGTTCAGATGATAAACATATGTGTTCCTGATGAACGTTCTCAGAATGCGATTCCGATGATCCTCTTCGAATCCGTACTGGATGTCGTCCGCGTTGAAGTCGAGATTCGACTCCGTCGTGGACACACCCAATATCAATGGCACTTTGATGAAAGTGTCGCTGGCTCTCTCCATGTCGAGGCCTGGATCTGGGTTATTTTGGTCCACTGGCAAGCCCGGTCCTATTCGCGGCACGAATCTGCATCATGAAAGACAAGTCTCGCTGATTTCACGTGAGAAATTACCGCGCGAGATGACTCGATCAATCATCATCATAGATGCCTGGCTATTGATACTGTTATCGGTAATATGGCTACGCGTATTACCGATACTTTGATACATCTGAAGCGTCCGAAGTTTCCAACCAGGGAGGCACGGTAGTTAATGATTAATTAATTTTCACTCGGGGATATTTCAATCCAGAAATTAAGCCTTCTTATTTCTCGATAATACAAACACGGGATTTTTCCTGGAAAAAGGAGTCTACCCTCTTAGACATTTCTTCCGACCTAGAACATTTCCATTCCCAGAAATTTTTTAAATTTTATGGATATGGAAATGGGTATCATACCTCGTACGATACCTAAATGTTTAGTAGTTGTAAACAATATTTTGGTATATTTTTAAGGGTTGTAACCTGTCTATATTATTGTATCTATTAAAAACACAAAAGGTGGTCGCGAAAAAAATTTTTTCGGGGAGTCGCGTAGTAGCAAAATATTGCGATTGAATAATAGGAAAGAGGACGGCGATGCGGTAGCTCAGAATTTCCAGTCGTTCCCCTCGGGAATGTTTTCTGGAGGTAATTTCATTGTCTCATATGTAGTTTCGAGGAGTTTATGGGACTTGTTTATGTGAAAATGAAGGCGAATACGCTGAAGTATCCATAGATGTTAAGCGAAGCCTGGGATAAGATCGTAAACGGTTAGTATCTTACCGGATTTCCGGGAGTTCAACCGCCATAAGATCGCGGAGAGGTACGCCGCGCAGACAGTCGGCGATATCTTCGTCGTTTCCCGTGGAACATCCTATTTGCTCCGCTACTTTTAAGCGCAGGTCGTTTGGATCGTGAACGGAGGCCCATGGGCTTAACGCTGAACCACTTGATAACACCACGCGATGGAACAGACCTGGAAAAGCCATTAAACCGTTCATAACTGAGATAATTGAATCATTTGCTATCCCTGCAATTTTTCTGCGTAAAGTGTCATTGAAATTACGTTATTATAAAATGCGGAGAAACTGGTTCTCGCTTAAAATCAGGGATCAAGTAGACGGCGCCTTTGTTGGTCCCAGAAGAGCGACCCAAAGCGGTGGGAAACATAAGTTCGATTACAATTGTGTGACACAAGAAAATGAAAAATGTTTCGTGTACGTAAAGACGGCCCTCGATTGAACCTAAATAATTATTATTAAGAGTCGTTCAAACGAAAACTGTGGTTTAAAGTTAGTTGTGCGTCCCACCGTTTAGGGCCGTTTTCACCGAGGCGCCCGGAAGCGACGCCAATATTTGCACACACGCCCATTGAAACGAAGTCAATGAATGTGTTCTATGTAAAGAAAAGGAAATCCACCGACGGATTATCGGTCGGGAGGAGGGAAGAGGGGGGCTGCTAATTAATTAAGGCCAATCGATTGGCGAAGTTCGTCGACTTTCGGGCAAATGTTGACTCTACTGTAAACTCGCGAATTCACCGCGGGATACCTAATATTTACAAAGCGAAGTTTTCGTACTTGAAATTGGTAATTTAATATTAAGCACGAAGTAGCCCTCCCTCGTGTCAATCGACTCGGATATCGATTTGCGATCGCGTGTGCCAGCCTCCCGAATTTCATGTCTTCCGACGAAAAAGGAGAACACGGTGCTCGCGCGATAGAAATGGCCATCGATCCGAAAATACGATCAAACGTGGATCCACGGTCGTCTGATGGGCAAATATCGCTTTCCGAAAATTACACCGGCTCGCACGAGACTGTAAAAGGCAAATATTTGCAGCATACCCTCCTCCCACCGGGATCGGAGAACGTTTACATTGGACACGTATTGTACCGTATTTCCCTCCGGTATCGCGCCGGACTAATCTGAATTCGTTGCAACGGATACATGCGAAATCATACATGCTTAAGGATCGACCCTGTGTTTGTGATTCGCCTTGCAATATGCCGGGAGTATAGCTTACACGTTGACAGAGGGATTTTAACAGAGAGGGATCGTATGCATTTATGTAAAAAATTGATAAAGAAGAGTTCAAGAATGTCGTTGGATTATTTGTGACCCGTTGAAATTATCGAAAGAGGAAAAATAGGAGCAGTACGTCCGCGTGCTTTCAAGAGCCTCTTTCGGGAGCTTCTTATCGTTTCGTCAACGCGATTAAACGTCACATCCTGCATGCAGATTACTTCATTCGACCCGTGCAAATTTTACAGCACGACCATTGCAACCGTTCCATCGTGAACGTTAAATCGTCGTTACACCTTAGAAATGTAGATTCGGCAAGTTCCGGCCGCGAGAACGCGCGCGTGAAATACAAATCATGGACTCGCGCGACTCCCTACTCGACCGCCATTGTCATTCCTCAGATCTCGCGATCTTTAATTCACTCTCGGGACAGGCAGCTTTTAGGTACGTTTTATTTGGTATTTAATATAGTGTTAACACGTTCAGTGTAATGCCGGTCAGAAACGTTTGAGATTGCTGAACCTTTTAGCCGTGTAACTTTTGAAAACTTTTGACTCCTCTCATCTAATTCCACGGGATTGTATAAAAAACAGTGCGAAAGTTTTGCTCCCATCCGACCAAGACCAGAATATTAACGGTGGTTATCGCGAAGATGACAATAGCCTGCGCTATCATTATTTTTAATGCGGCGGCAAACGTTTGCACCAGTTCCTTTGAAAACTTCGAACGAGCAGCAGCGAGTGAGTTCCCAAAAGTTTCAACAAATTCTCCGGTTCTGTCGGTGATTCGCGGCCAGCCGGACGTAAATACATATGCCTGGAGAAAGAGAGTGATAAAAGGGAGGGAGAGAAAAAGAGTGAAAAGAGGAAACCCGGGCAAAAGTTGTCCGGTCGAAGCATCAACTTCCTCCCGGCGCGGCGCTCTTCGGTAGCACTCAAGTGCATTCTGGCGGCGCGCGGCCACGAATGGATCGGAAAGCTCTCGTAGCCCCTTATTCACCGGAAGTTAGTCGTCCGCTAGCATCGGGATCAAAAAGAAGCGAAGAGCGAAACGGAAAAAGCCGCAGCCTCTGACCAAGAGTAGAAGCTGTTCCGCCGACGCTTCCTGCGGCTGCTCTGGCGAACGGAGACAGCGCACGCCAACCGAGACGAACCCCTCAAGATGTAAACTGTTCGCCGCGTTTCCTCTGTGCCCGGAAGCAAACGGGAAATGGTCTAGGTGGAGGAACAGGTTCAGACAGCCGCGCGAGAACCCCTCTTGCAATCCATCTGTTTCATTCCTCGCGTGTTCCTGCTCTTTGTTGACCCCAAGATGAAAGCAGCTTCGCGTACGCAGCTGATATCTTCTTGGCGAACGATATTATTTACTTGTTTTACGTCGCATTTGTGTCTACAGTTTATGAAGGTGGGTTTTAGATACCACATGGGATCTTTTTCCAACGAGAACACCGCATTGGAAGTATTTCCAGCGGTGCCGGCTGGATTCACAATAAGAATTGTTGGAAATGAAACTATCACGTCACGCGCAAAAGAAGCTTCTTTGTTCAAAGTTCGCGAGCCACTGTGTACGTATCCGGTTTGCGAACGAGAAATTCGGAGCTTGTCGCTCGGATGTACCGAATACTAACGGACGCGTCGAACATATCAGCAAACAAGCTATCCGGCCATCAAATTAGCCTCAATTATTCCGCCGACTTCCCGGCGAATTCTGGTCCGGGGTCACCTGCCGGGGCGTCATTAACCTGTAATAATACTTCCGGGCGACGACGCGCAGGAAGTCGGCCGACAATGTTAGACCGAGATAGTGTATTTACGTAGCTCTCGTCGCAACGTAGCCGGACGCGCGTGTCCGCATACTTTCCTCGGCAAATTTTCACGTCTCTATTGTCACCACGCGATACCGATTCCGTTTCCGTTGACGGGCATTCCGACGGGGACTCGAAACGATCCGGAAACTCGAATCTGGCCGAACACGTACGATGCCAATAAAAAATACATTCTCGGTTCTCCAGATATAGAACGAACCTACGCAATTTGTCACCATCCCCGCGAGATCGATACGCGCAATTTTTCCTCCTCTCTTCCGGATTCCTCTTTTTTGCCACCCGCCAGCTCGTGTGCGTGTTTTTTTTTTTTGCATGAGATCTCCCCGCTATCTCGATTGTCGGCTCGCTGGTTTCGCCGGACTAATCTCTCGCCGATTAATCTATCGAGTGTCGGCCGAGCTCGATCCCTCTAATCGTGCCCGACAGCGATATTTCTGCTCTATTCCGAATCGATTTTCATTCGATGCCGCTCGTTATTGTACGGTCCTTCGTCATCCGCTGAATCGAGGCCGTCGCCGAACAACTATGATCGCTCCTCTTAGGCGTGCGATCCGTCACAGTTATCTAATTTCGAGAATCTATGCGGGGTCGGTTCTTCTCCGGTTCTTGCGCTATTCTATTATTCTGCTCGTTGCTGTTCCACCTTTATTCTCCGAATCAGCTCTGGGAGATGGAAGTCGAGTGAAAGTGTTCGCCTTCTTTCAATCGTTTCAATAAGTCGAAAGTATAATACTGAGAGTGATCGAATTGATGTGAATATCCTAGGTAAAGATGAATGATATCTTATGAAAGTGGAAACGTCGAGCTTTGAAATAAGAGCAGGGTTATTGTTGTAGGTTGAAGTACACCTGAGGTAACAAGAAATTTGTTACCTTTCTGTATACATCGAAATGTCTGTTCCACCAGACATTTTTAACTTGTTTCATATAATGCTGTAGATTTTGGTGAGAAGATGCCGAAAATCCAAGTTTCAATCGTGGGAATCCACTGGTTCGAAAGTTATGCGTGTTTAAAGTTCAGAGATTCTCACCGTAAGGGCGCCGCCATGTTGCGCAGAAGCTAGATGGCAGCACAAGCACGCGCTTACCGGTGAAGACCGCTGAACTTTAAACAAGCATAACTTTTGAACCAGTGGCGGCTCAAGATTGAAACTTGGCTTTTCAGCTTCTTCTCGTAAAATTCTACGGGATTATCTAAAACAAGTTGAAAATGTCTGGTGGAAAGTTTCCTCAGCCCCATTTAGTATTACACATTTTCTCCTACTGAATAGAAATCAAGAAATTAATGGGGTGTCTTGTCTATTCATCCCTGACTGCACAACTTTGCGACGTAACACAAGATTTACTTGTGTAGAGCAGATATATTGCTAAGTAAAACGAGAGATTAACTTACCCTTGCCGTACGGAGCGAGCAATAGGAAATTCACGAGCGCGGCGCCGGTGTCGTGGCCGATTAGCGTGATTTTGGTCGGATCGCCGCCGAAAGAAGCGATATTCTCCCGCACCCACCGCAACCCCATGGCGATATCCTTCAAGGCCAGATTCCCGCCGGATCCTGGACTCCGGTCTGGATACGGCCGAGTCCTCAGGAAGCCTGGAACACCGCCAATTCTTAGCGACGCGGTGATTTCACTGGCGGAAACTGGATATGGGAAATATTTCGGGCGTCGCGTTATTGCCCTATTCCAATCCTTTTTCGATTTCATCTGCCCCCTACCGCGCGACCTTGTTTTCCATTAACTAACAAGAGAAGTCTATAACCGAGCAATGGGATACTCGCCGGGCTGTTAGAATTTCTATCGTAAATGGAATCTAGTTTTTTGTTTATCCGGGACCAGCACCGTAATAAAATTGTTTACGTATCGGGTGGCCGTACCTCGGTTACAGGAAACGCGGTCGCGGTATCGGTTATTTCCGATATTGTAATTGAATACGGTTACAGAACCATGAAATATTAATTCTCGCGTCGGATTTACGGCTCTGCCGGCCAGTGTGTAATTATTACGTTGCCGCGCTCGAAATTCGTATCTCCTTTTTTTCATCAAGTAATCGAACGACCTAACCGTGTCGCCGAACAACTGTCTTGAAGATAATGGGAATTTTTAAGGGGACAGTCCAGTCTATGTTTTAAGAATGACCGAACAATTCGGCGCTTTTTTGTATTCTTCGTACTTGGCATTCTGTGGAGTACAAACCTAAGATTCCTAGACGATAATTAAGCGTGATCACTATAACGTGGCCAGCACTGGCTAACACAGATCCATCGTAGACGTTCCCGGTTCCCCACTCGAAACTTTCACCGTGAACGTACACCATTACCGCATACGGGGCTTCTAACCCCCGAGAGCCTGCAACAATTAA
This sequence comes from Lasioglossum malachurum, assembly GCA_028455605.1. NCBI lineage: Eukaryota > Metazoa > Arthropoda > Insecta > Hymenoptera > Halictidae > Lasioglossum > Lasioglossum malachurum. The sequence continues at coordinate 5,146,194 of CM052312.1, forward strand.
TAACTACCATCATTAATGAATTCTGTAACACGTACGTCAAACCATAAATTAGATCTGAACGCGCGCTCCGCGACAAAACTGTCAGACATTTATCAAGTAAACAAAACGAATGATACGAGAAGAGAAGTTTCATTGAAAAAGTTAGTAGTAATAGTAAACTTGTCATCCTTTTTGTTTGTACAAATTCTGAGAAAAAAGCTCTGGCTCGCCTGCGGTAGTGTCTACAACCTGCACGCAGAATAGCGAATTTAATAATACTAATTGCAATAAGCGGACGTCACATATTATTCGAAAAGTGTATTCCCGTGACCAGTGAAACGGTCTCAACGTTTACGTTAGCAATTTAGTTAGCAGATGTTCGCGGTCTGTTTAATTGTGCAGACACTTCATGCGGTTCAGTGGAAGTGGTCAGTGCTCAGACGAACATGACGTCACTGCGATTTAATTAGCTGTTCCCGCTCAGGTAAGACGAGACTGCAAAACTACAGAGCCGTCCAATTGGCCTGATTAAAATACTTCATTATTCCGCGCAGTGCTCGCAGGGCCAGGGGAAATAATTTCGTCCGACAGCAAGATTGCAGATTGCGTATCTGGTGGAACGTTACGCGGTTAACTTCGTTTTCTCATTTCCTTGTTCGGTCGTGTAACAATAACTCGAAAATATTATTACAGGCGATGTAACTCGAGATGAGGAACGATTTCGAAAAAGGCAACCCCATATTCGGGGGGGCCGGACATTTCATTAACCGAGATCGAGATTGCCGCGATTCCCGCAGCGGTTTCCAACCTCCACTCTACATACCACGATTCCCCAAAAAAATTCTTTTCCGCGCCTCAATACTTTAAATCTTACAAGTATTTTGATAGCTATTGAAAATTAACAATCACAAATTTTCAGGACTATCTGTATGGGGCTAGGAAAAATTATTTTATACTTTTCAGTCCGTCTTATAAACGTGGCATATTAAAAAAAATTTTCTTTTATTTAAAGAATTTTGGTACACGTTTAACTATCCACTCGCAGGTTGGCATACATTTTATAACAAGCTTAACACTGTAGGATATATTTCCACCAAAAGATTGAGACAGTCTCAAAAATACAGTGTAGAACAAAGCACTATAGGTTTGTTTAGACACGTTTTAAAAATTGTTACGTTTTATTCAATTGTTGATATTACGGTATGGAAATTAACTTGTTATTAAGAACTTTTGGCGCCTCCCCTGGCTATAGTCCGCGTCTCGCAGGTTGGAGACCGCTGCCGTAGACGTTTAATCTACTTTAACGAGAAATGTTATGGTGGCGGGAAATAAAAAAAATAGTTTGTAGGTGGATGGAACGCGGTCTGCGCGCAATTATCGAAAACGATTTTTCGGCCGATTAGTCTGCGCCGCGCGGCGTTATGCAGTTCAGCCATCGCCGTACTTAATATCTCTCGGAAGTGTCGTTAATCGCGCCACTATTGCGACTAAATATCGCTCTTTAATTGGCGGCAAAGCGGAAACGGGGAGCCGTACGATTAGCACGCGACGTCGCTTTTATTGGTTTCGTCGAAAATTGAATTTCTCTATCGTGTTGCAATCCGGTCGGCCGATTTAATTGGCAGAGGAGCACGTTTGTCGCCCATGGCGTCGCGTCGGGACCGGCAAATAACAACGCCGGACACGCTCCCGATTTCGGGGACGCGCGAGACCTGAATGAAAAATAGCGTCGCCGCGATTCAACCGTAAGTCAAACGAACGTTTAGAAGCTTCGACATCTTCGCAGTAAAACTCGTACGAGCCGGACGTGTTCATATTTCGATTAATTGCTATGTGCAAAGGTCAAACTTCACCTGCGGAAACCAAAAATTTTCTACTTTTTCCGATGCAATTCCGGAGACTTTTGCGAGAGAATTACGGAAATCCAAGTTCTGATGTTAGGAATCCACTGCTTCAAAAGTTACGAGTGTTTAAACTCGAGCGATCTTAAGTAACAGTAATTTGAATGACTTCGTAGAAAATTAGCTGAAGATTATAATAGCTTATTTTAATGGTAATTGTTAGACTGCTGATGAAAATTTTCAAGAAATACTGGAATGTAAAATTCGGTAGAATTTGGTACGATTTTTATTTATTACCATATACACCGCTGACAATAAAATTTCATTTAATTGCACTTTCTTAAAATTTTCCTACAAAAATTGAGAATTGCATAAACAATTTGTAATTATACTTGGAAATCGGTGTCCTGAAATTTCTTTCACTAGAATCGTTTTATTTCTACGATAAATGATTACCCGATGGATTTCCTTCGCGTCGGCGACGTTGATTCCGCAATTGCGCGCCAACGTAGAATTAGTTCGAGCTTTTTAATGACAATTCGATGGAGTCTGTGACACGGTCTCGAGTTTAACGGTCGTCGAATGATATACGAGCGCGAGCTCTTACTTTGGTGACAATGCCCTGTATAAAGGTACTAATTACTTCGGGACTAATTACTTCGAGAAGTAAGGTGTTTCGTAACACTGCACTGCTCCGTAAACAGATGATAGATATCGGCTTGAAATTTCCTGGTAGTATGTTATTAATATAGGTTAATTAGTTACAAGTACTACGTGCGTCGCGCGAATCAAGAACATTTTCTTTGACACGTGATTCGGAACTGCGACAACTTAATTAATGATTCTCGTAAAAATCAATATGCAATATGCTTTTATGTTTGAAGTTATTGTTCCTGGGAACGATTGTCGATTAACTTCATCCATCGATTGAATCAATCGTCGATTTTTCAATGATTATCTTTTCTAATCGTACACATTGATCATCAATCTCAATCTTGATTAAAATTTTAATCGATTAATGCCCAACTCCGGTGTGTGTTCTCAAAATTATACAAACTAAAATGAGGATGCATTAATGCACGTGTATTTAAATACACGTTCAAAACCACGATCTCTAGGACAGATCCATTAGCCCTTAGCAACAATACTTTATCCGAAAGTACGTTCGAGAATAGTTGGAAATTCGAAGGGTGGTGAAAGATCGTTATCCTCACCGCTTCCAGGTATGTACAGGTTGAGGAAGAGGCAGTCCTCGCTCTGATTGGCCAGGAACATGTGCAAATGTTTCAGCTGCCGATACCTGCCCAGAGGCATTTGCGAAAGGGCAGCTGTGTCATTGGTGATGTCCGGGAAGTACTGTGGGCAGACAGCGCCGAACGTGTCCGCCAGTTTGATACCTTCCCAAGGAATCGGAGAAATCGGCGGTCGAAATCGTAGGTCTCCTATGGGCGGTGCCGCGTACGGAATACCTCGAAACACTTCTACGGGATCCAAGTGTCTGCTGTTCAAGTCCTGCGGCAAAGAAAGTTCGGAACTTCTGTTAGCAGAGCTCTCGTTGCAAATTCAAACGAAAAATCATGAAATTTTAGAAGAATTTTTTACTAACGATCAAATCATACATTTTATTTTTCTCTATATTAATAATGTGTGCAGTGCCATCTTCATTTTGTGATCACGACCTCTGTACTGAAATATTTCATACTGAAAGTCTCTTTCTTGCGTGTGTTACAGCGTCACGTGACTAATCCGGCACTGGCAGAGAGGGGGCAACTTTTTCCACTCGATGTTCGAAGTGAATTCCCCTGATCCGGCGACTCTGGGTAAGACAAAGTATTTAATATGTTATACGACAACTTTCGGTGCATCGTAGCACAATTCCAAAGGACACTCGGCGCATAGCCTCTTTAATCCAAAGCCCGGTGTATTTAATTCGCGTAATAGAACCGTCGCGTCTCGGAGAGCATTGCGAATAAATTAATTAGTTAATACGACGCTCGGGAAACATCTTTGTCACGGATTAGCGAGCCGTTTCACCTTACCCCGACGAATTTCGCAACTCGAATAACAACGAAAATAGCTCGTTACTTCAATCGGCGTGCAGCAGCCCGATAGGGAGATCTCTGACATTAATATCGCTAACGGCGACAACACTGAGTTAAATGTAAATCCTGTATTTTATGTACACGAACCTGGGCACGGCGCGTTCGCGTTTCCGGAAACTAATTACCTAATTACCTTCTGTGTTTCGATTATCTGTGGTTTACGAGAGCTTCACTGAATTGCAACAATCCGCAGATGCTGTGCCACTTCGATATGGTCGCGCGAATAAATAATGTGCCCGCCGATTTCTAGCCTCTCCCCCTTTTCGGTCGCAAATAGACTTTGTCGACGCAGCGGGATTTACAACGGTACTTTGATAATGTGCCGTGATGCCAGTATGTATTATATTTGCATATTACATGCTCTAATTTCAATCTTGTTGTGAACTAATTAACTAAGAGCATCCTTTACTGTTTAATTTTTACTCAGCTGTTTTAATTAATTTCACAATATGCTAAATGTCGATTTCAATCGATAGCTGTGTCTATGCAATCTTTAATTTTTGTAGGCAAATTCTAAGAAAGTGGGAACAAATGAAAACTTATTTTCACAGAGATAAATAAAAATTGTATTAAATTCTGTGGAATTTTATATTTTTGCAGTTTTCCTGAAAATTTTTACAAGCCATAATTGTCCAGAAACAATTATTACTTATTGCTAGACTGGATTCAACGCATTTACGGCAAGAACAAAAAAAAGCCGTGGCGTAATAATATCTTTTTGTCCCTGACCGTAACAAGCCATTTTAATTAATTACGTCAGACGTGCGAGACGGTGCGAGGGAAATAAAGGATCTTTTTCTTTATGCACACCTTTCTCATGTAACTACAAAAAGACAACACTGAGTTACAGAAGGACGATATTAATATTGTCACCCCGATCGCCAGCAAATATATTTCCACTCCCCACCCCCTTCCTTGCCCCTATGTTTTTATTTACTTCCGGTCGCAAACTGGTCCGAGTTCTCGTTCAAAAGGGCTTAGAATAAGGGCGACGACGAAACTCGATAATTGCTTTCGTTAGACGTAATTGTACAGGTGGGGGTGGGGGGGGGGGGGGGTTGCAGTCCGCCGGCTTTCTTGGAAGCAATTATACCAGAAGAGCTAATAAATCTCGTTTGGTACGCGTCGACGTTAATTGCGCCTCCGGGTGCCGCGAGGGAAAGATCATTCCTTCAAACCCACCCCCCACCACCGTTCAGAACGTGGATGGAGTCGCATCGGGTTTAAAATCACGAATTCCCATTAACGCGAGGATCGCCGGTGTTACTGGAGGAATAATAAGAAGGGCAGGGGAAGGGGACGGTTGGACGTGAAAAAATTTTTACCCCGCTGGCCTTATTTTTAACCCTTCCACCCTCGCGGTATTCCAGAATTATGCCGCCTCTTCCTTTGGATGCTGATCATCCGCTTATCTTACAGAGCAGATGCCCCGCTCCCCCCTCAGGCTGTACAATTTTTCATTATAATTGCTGTAATAATGCTGTATAATAGCTGTATAATTTGAAAGAAATGGGAGAATCGAATTTGAAAAGAATTCTTACGGTAATTTAATTTCAAACTTAACATCAGAGGAATTTTCGAGTATAAATTAATTAATCTAAACATTTAATGTCAATTGCAATTCTAATGTCGACAAGATTCATTTGAAATGTTTTAATCAGTGGTTGGGGTTGGATAAACGGATATTATAATTCTCTCGTGAAAGTATAATACGGAAGAATTGCTTTTCATTTTATAATGAAAGTATTTATTACTGGATAATGTTAGCACCAAGTTGAGAGATACGCGTACGCAAATGTGTAAATTCTCAGTAACAGTTTCGACGCGTTGATGGTAAAATATTCGAAAGTTTACGGGCGGAAATAACGCTTGGGAATCTCCGTTTCCGCGTTAATATTGAAATCACCGTTTCGGTATTTCCTGGAAAGAGGTGAGTAATTGTGACAAGAACGGTGATGGCAGGAATCGGGCGCGGGAACAGAGACGAAAAATAGGGAAAATATCTAAAAATCGCATTCCCCAGCGATTCGACCTCGTTCACGCATGTATTTCCGAGGGTGTTAAAAATTAACGATTTCCACTCGACGTTCGGTGGCAAAAATGCCTATGGAACAACGATGTTGATGAGTTATTTATCCTCTCGAGACCGCCGATTTCCCCTGTCGGCCGATTGATTTCTGATAGCTCGCGCCAGCTCGCACGCGTTCGTACAATTATTTTCTCTCTCGATCTCTTTCGAACTAAAAGTTAGTGGTAGAAGACTGCCGGTGGTCAGACACAGGACGAGTACATAGAAGTAACTGCGCTTCGTTGGACATGTGTTAAGGAGCGTACTACTTATAATTGATAGTAGCTACACCTTTACTTAGTCAGACAGGGGCAAACGAAGGCTCCAGTGGTTGTGGTCCGCCTTCATCCAGACACGCTCGGTATTCAACACAGTTGATACAACTTCCTGTAACTTTTAATATAAGCATACCTTCGATAATTCGTCTAAGGAAATCTCCCTCGTCGAACTTTAAGCGGGGCTGTTCAATTTACCGGAAGTCTGTTGTTCGACGAGGAAAAACAAAATTACCTTCATCCGGAAAATTTTAATTGGTTCACGTGCCGTACAGTGTGACGGATCACTGATCTAGCTGCCTTGTTATTTTTATAAAGTATTTTATGATGCATAAATATATTTTTCGTACTGTGATCCTAATAATTTAACTATTAATTCTTAATAGGATAAACAGGTACACTAATACAATAGTGTCTTTAAATTCATATTTGTTTTTGTCATACTGATTATTTAAATTGTCAGATAAAAAAAAATGTCAAACCAATATTTACCAATTACTTCGTTCTCGCTAATTTTCCCGCTAAGGATCTTCCGCGAAAGCTCTGTCTCCTGGAAATATGCATTTCGACTGCATAATCTTTTGTCCGGAAAAAGGGGGCGAAACTTTGGAAATTAAAAAGGGAAAGCTGATATCGCGGAACTTCGGAACTTTGGAAGTGGTACTGCTACAAGACTGGAGTCATTAAAACTTCTTACTAGACTCTGTCTAGCAGTGATTCTTGCTGCAGGGGATAATTCAGAGGGTTGCTCGCATACGTTGCGTCGGAGGACGTTAATCGCGTGACTTTCCATGTTTATGGTAGAATGTTGTGCGGGATACCTCTTACGTTCTTGGAACACAGTTTCGATGTAACATGCTGCAAAAATTGAGTGAATGTGTTTACTGAAAAGCTTCTGGAGTGGAGAGTGACTTAAAAAATGTGTGGTTTCGTCCGCCATGTCAGGTCTCTCGAACTTCGCTTTAATTTTTCTGCTAAATGATAGTTTAAATTAAATTTTTAAGTTGAGTCATTTAATTGAGACTCTTAACCCTTCGCACTGGAGCTCGAGCACCTAAATTATTTTCGCTACTATTGAAAGTAAGAAAAAATGACTAAATAATGTCACAAACGGACATAATTCAGGTGCTTGCTGTAGGAAATTGCTGTACCATTATTCAAAATATTGTTTGGATTATTAAATATGTTGGTATCTAATCGATTACTAAACATTTAAGTATTGTATGGGGTATTATATCAATTTTATATTCATACAAAGGAAAAGATTAATATAGAATGGAATTATTCTAGGTCACAGACGAAATGTTTAATTTTCGCTTCGATAATGATTTCTTTTTTAAATAGTTTCACTGTGGTCCAATTACGCTCCTCACTGTATTGCATCCATATGTTACACATAATGTTAGAATATTGTTTGTATATCTCCCGCACATTTCCTAAAAATCCGCAGTCCAGTTATTACCATGTCATAAACGAGCTTACAATAAAACGGCGACGGTGGTGCAAGGTAAAATAATTCGGGGATAATACAACGGATTACGATTTTCATTTTCACGGTGCCTCGATACTTCGATAAAGTTGCAAATTCTCGTTTAATTTTCCGCCGGTCCTGCATCCCCTAAAGTTCGGCGCGCATCGAGCCAGCCGTTCGTTGAACGTATTTCGCCATCACCGGCGGCTTTCAGTAAATAACAATTGACGAGTAATCATTTGAAGCTGGGCTGGTCGCAACGCGACGATCCGGTGGTCCGATGAAAACAGGCCCCGTTCCTCGGGGCGACATTTTTCCCCAAAAATGGCTGTCGTCCACTGGCCAACGGTTTTTCATCTCCCGATCGTGTTACCTTAATCACGGTGTAATTATGGTTACGTTAGTCAGCCGGTCAAACAGCCGGCCGCTATACGCGCTCTCCATAGCAATCTGGTAATAACAATAGCCGGCTGGTAATGCCGACATAATTACGGAACGATGACATTACATCGGCTCCGGCCACCCGCAGAGAGGCGGGCATTGTACATATACGCTCCTAGTGGTCGCCACGTTTAGCGACGCTCTACCGACACAATGCTCGTGTAATAAAATATTTAGCAGTTTACATGCCGATTGTTCATCGCGACGCGATGCATGTTAGAGATTTTATGGGCACTAAACGCGCCGGAAATGAAAATATCCGTGAATTTGCCGTGGCGCCAACTGCCCCGAGGCGTCCGCGTCCCCTCGACCGGAAACGGTGCACGCGTGAATTTTTATTTTATCCACGCGCGCTCCCCCGGCGGGATTTCACGGGCAAATTGTTGCGCGACTAATGACAGCGCGTGTGAAGAAGAATTTGCCGAAATTCCACCGGACACCCTTTTAATATAACACTCTCTGCTGAAATATAAGCTTCTTACCGTCTGTACATGCTGCGGGGAAATTCGAATGTTTTATCTGGCCGGCAAGATTTAGAATTACGAATAGACATAGCATTCAGAACCAGAGTCGCCAGATTAATATTGGTGTCCTCACTCTATCTTCCCTTTCTACGAATAGGTATTCCTCCACGTTGACGCCACAGTTCAATCACGTGACGAGTTTCTGTCGTACGTATCACAATGTCACAACATTTAAAATATGTGTTTGGCTAACTTGTATAAATTATATACGCTCCGAAAATTTCATTGAAATTGGTTAATTGGTTTACGAGTTATAATCGATCGAAGTGGTAAACAGATCGAAAATCTTGAAAAATTGTAATTTTTACCACTTTTGATCGTTTGTAACTCGTAAACCAATTAACCAATTTCAATGAAATTTTCGGAGCAGCTAAAAAGTCGTAAAAATCAATTTTTACATTGTTTCTCACAATTCGGACCAAATGCATTTTTTAACATGTTTTTTTAGACGTTATTTACTAAACTAATTCATCTAGCCTTACAGAGAATTTGAAGTTGTCAGTTTTGCTCCTAACTGTACAATTCAAAAGGTCACTGAATGATATAATAAAAGAATTATGAAACAGAAAGACACGAATTTCGTTGCCAGCCTAATATATGAAATTAATCAGTCGAAAGAAAAAATATTTTTCATTTTACCAGTACCATGACAGGGATATCTCGTGTTTTTTTTTAAAGCTGAATGAAAATTACAAAGAAATGATACACGGTGCTATGGAAATTTTCGAGGTCTCTAGAGTTTATGAAGAAACGATGATTGGACAGCTCTTTCGCAGACCTTCCCGTCGGGCATTATGTTCTTCACCATCCTGGTCAGCATACGAGAGGGGAGATATCAACTACGCGATACGTGAGAGGACTGTGTGACACGGGAATCATTATAATCCTTTGCGGAACTGCGATGCTACCCCGAAATCAGTCGCGCGGAGACGTGATCGTAATTCTCATTATCGTAGAGCCCGGGAACTTTCAGACCGATGCGCGATCGAGGAAGAACGAAATATTCCCACTGAGGAACTTAAGGAAAAAATCACTCGACCGTTCGTTCCGATTTGCGAGAAATTGAAGAGGAAAGAAGGAGACATTTAAACGAGGGTTGAAGAGGAAGAAAAAATGGCTAACGAGTCTGTTCCGGAGTATCCGGCGAACAATTGCTTCGGATAGAGAGACAGACAATGGATGAAAGAGGTCGCAACCAATTTTTAATCTTGGCTTAACTCGATCTATTCACTAACTAATAATTCATGAAAATTTTGAAGAAAATGTAGAAACACTTTATTAAACAATTGAAACGTATCTCCGCTTTTCTCGCAATAGAAGATGAAAATTTCTATATTTGCCGGAACTTTTACCATTTTGCGCAACCAGAATTTTCACCGAAAAGTCAGAAATGGTTTCCCGATATGTGGCGTGGTAGTTGAAATGTGTCAGATTTTTTTCACAATTTTTAATTGCGATTGAATAGGTAGGAAAAAATGATTTTCCGATTTTCCTCTGTTACTACCCTTGCGAGTGAAATATCCGGCTGTAACTCGGCAGGAAGGTTTCTTTTTTGATTTTGTTGATCCCCGAACCCTTTCCACGCTGTAACAATAGCTGACAATTAATTCCGTTTTTGCGAATGGCCCTTTTATTTGAGAAATGAAGATAGATCTCCCGCTTTTCAGCCTCTTTATGAAGCGTCTGCTGTTCGAAACGTTGCGATTCATTTGTGTAGCACGCGGCGACAAATAACCGTTTCAACGGAATCTTCGTTTACGCGTTCGTATGAGTGCAGGAACCGACCTAGCGAAACGACTGACGGAACATTTTCCCTCCTGTCGAGCGTGCACATAGCACTCGATCGCGCGAAATGGGTAGAACGAGGCGGACGAGAAACGAACGAACTGCACGGTGCGCCGTGGGTTAGGTTTGGACCACGCGTTACAACGTAATGTAAAGGCCACCGGACGTCCCGGGCGAAAAACTTTTCTCGTTATCCATCTATCCACCGCGGCGGAGGAGGGCGGCAGCGGCAGTCGGGTTTAAAAACGGCCCGTAAATTACGAATCCGCAGTCCACCGAAAACGAGCGCGTGTTCACCCTTTCCGGACGCGCGCGACGACGCGACGGCCACCTTTATTCCGCCATTGCTGCTCTTCCGGTTCCTCCAAATATTCGATGGGTCGCGTAATTTAAGACTATAGTGTAAACAAGTTATTATTTACGCGATACCCGAATTTCTTATACATTGTCGTCGTCGTAATGCTGCTTTGTGCAAAATAAAAATTGTCTACCTTAATCTCAAGAAACTAGAGTAATAGAAAATTATGTTCTTGATTAAAATGTTTACTAGATTGAAAATAAGCTCGGCTGAACTTTACCCGAGGAAACCAACAATTTTTAACTGTTTCGAACGTCGTCCTGTCGATTCTGACGAGAAAATAGCGGAAATTCAGGTTCCAGCATTAGGAATTCACTGGTTCAAAAGTATCATAAAGATTTTTAGCGTTTTTATTATAGGATATTTATTCAGGAATTAAATGATTATCCCGTTTTGCATTACCAAGCTCGGCTCACTTAGAAAATCATTCGGTTTCCATTGATCCACCGTCCCCTACGGTGCGAGTATCTATTAAATGCAATAAATGTCTATCCGGTTAGCTGACTGTCGCGTCGCAGTAAACGTCGGATCAGCTTCGCCATTTGTCACAGATCAACGACACAAAAACCCAATAGAGAATATTCCGAACATTTCTACGGTCGCGACGATTCATTGGACATTATATTTAGGTACATATCTCACACGAAAAAGTAATATCTGTGGATACTTATGTAAAATAATACAAATTTCTTACGTTTCTGAGTTTAATGAGATGAAACGAGCACGCATCGATATTCTTAAATTCTCGCGGCCCATTCATTTTCGGCAGACATGCGCAGAATCCACAGGATTTCATATTAAATTGCAACTGTCCGATGATATTAAAAATCGCAGTCGAATTTGATAGTTGAACTACGCCCGCTTCGCTTGACAATTTCCCGTGCTCGCGGCTCCTCGTGTAAATCGGTGGAAATCGATATACTCAAATATTCCATGAATACCGTGTCGAAGATTTCCGAGCGTAATGCAACGACACTTATCCTATCTGGAATTATTTATTCCATCGGATACGTGTTTTATGCTCATAGCATGGTCGATTTCCTTCGCCCTCCGGGCGCGCCACGCGCTTCACATTTTCATATCGTTCGACGGCCAGCTTTTTAACGCTCACGAGCACGCGAATTTTATTCGCTGTTTGATCCGGTTTCCGCGACACAATCTGCTTCTCGCTGCAGACCCTTTGAGATTCCGCACGTCCGCGCATTATGCATACGGTATGCAAACGAGCCCCAGTGTATGACGGATGCTTGTCTATTTCGGATTCTTTTTAAGAAAGATATCTCGCGCGCGTCAATCGCGAATATTTCGAGACGAGGCGTCGGAAAAGCGTTTGAAAAATATTACGAGAAGCTTACCGGCGCGGCTCCGAAGATTAATATTAATTTTCTTGCATTGTGTCTGGACGATTACTATATGTATATCTTTTATCTCCGGTTATTTCTGTGACGAGTTAATGAGGGTTTGAAAGGTTGGTTTACTCTCAACTTGAAAGTTGTATAGTAGAAAGAAGAAAACGAAGAGAAGGAGTAGCAAGGGGAGGAGATCATTAAAGAAAATTCTTTCTTGGGAACCCACCTTTCGCTTCATCTCCTACCCCACTTTTCCCGGAATTTACTTTCGAAAAGACGTCCACCTAAATACACGTTTCTATCCTATTAAATTGTGTAAGGGATGCAAGCATAAACTAATTAAAGTCCACCGTTAAGAGCGCTTCTTCCTCGAGTTCCCTGTCCTCTTTTCATACTTCTTGATTACGGAACAACGACAGCGGCTCTCCGTTTTTTCGTTTCTCGGCGTTACAAGTCATAATATTATTCTCAATTATACAGCATCGTATAGCCATTTGTCTTCGCCATCCCCCTTTCTTTTTATTCGTTGAGTGAAAAGGGAGATCTCGAAGGATGAAATTATCTTTCACACCTTTAGCTTCGAATACCAAGTACGAACTTGTGCCAAGTCACAGAGTTCGTTATTTTCTATAGTAGGGTAAAATGCACAAATATGAACCACTTTTTGTTGATGTCATTTTTTGATGACCAAAAAATTACCGGTTGTAGATGCATTTCCTCCCTATCAGATTCTGGGGTCAAGTTCGTTAAAAAACTAATGCAGCTTGGGAAAAATATTCTTTTTTGTGCTGTGTCATTTGCAGGTACCAGCGAAATGTTCGAACATTTCAAAATCGCTTACCTTCCTCGAAGAAGATACTATCGAAAATCTAACCACGAAAATATTCAACACGTGCAGACACAGCTGGCGGAGGATCGATACTAAACTCTATAGAATGGTGCGAACGCAATGCACACTGTTGAGTAAACTTGGAAAACTATCGTTTGAGGATTTTCTCACTAGAGTACGACTTCTCCTTTACAAGATATAAGGTAGTGCCATACTAGGGGACTATACCATATTTGGGCACTTTAACCTGCTACAAGTTTTAATTCGACGAGCAATATAGGCGTGCAAGCGAAAGGAAGATGAATCGATAGACGTACCTGAAGGATCCCTCGAGTTTGTCCGCTTTTCGTCTCGACGATGCGCGAAGCGTAGCGGATTTGCGTGGCTGCGAGCGATCCCTCGCAGCCGATCAGAACGAGGACAGCTATCAGGAGGAGGCAGCGGCCTGTCGTCGATGCGGAGCTCGTTGAGCTGCTCAAGGACCTCGTGGCCAGCGGCCTCTTCTTGGCCGCCGGCTGGCATGACAAGAGCATGACAGCATTTGCTGGCGGCCACCCGAAGCGACGCCAGCAGCATAACCGTGGAACGCGACTTTAGCCACAGCCGAAGATCAGCCTCGAGATCGCCGAGATGATCACCGCAACTGCCGCTGCGTTTTAAAATCGCGTTGACTTCAGCTTTCATGGATCACACGAATTGAATTGATTGATCGTAAAAGAAGGACGCATCAATTCGTTACTCTATATTGTGATCAAAGCTAACATTCTATAATATTGTGTATTGTAGAAGCTGCAGTGCCATTGTAAACTGCACTCATTGCATCAACGAGTCCATTTCAGAACAGTCTTATAAAAGGGCCTCTGTTGCATTTCGTAAATGAAGAATACGTATATTCGTTATTCTATCTCTAGACTGCGGATTTGATGCATTTACGATAAAAATGGATAGGTCTAATTTCTGACAGTAAAGAAATTTTATGAATTTAAATATACTACTATCAGATGATTGCATAAATTCGTGGCCGATTTGAAAATAAAATTCAATGTTTAGATTTTGAAAAGAACAGCTTCGTTAATCAATTGTATATAGTAACCATTTTTTTCTACAATTAGAAAATTAAAATTATTTAGTCACCATTCACTTCTACAATTAGAAAAGAATGCAATCATGCAATCATCTAATATATTATTTGAATGAATCAACAAGAAATTAGATATTTATTTCACCCCAGCTTGTTGCAATTCAGATAGAAAGTTTTTATTTTGCATAAAGATCCGCAGTCTATCTATGTAGTAATGGAAGCTAGTGTAACATTCTATTATTACAATATAAAGAAGTGCATTTCAAAAAATTCCTAACGTAGGTACGCCCTTCCTCCAGACATTCATTCAGTTATAGGACTGTTCGAATTAATGCGAGCATTGTTTAACACTTTCGCGTCACATTGCGATCAACGCCTATTGCATACACGTTTGCGTCGCGATTCGCACGCACACAAATGGTCTACAATCTCGGCATATACCTTAGGCGTGCCCGTCACCGGAAGGGATGGAAAAATATTTCCAATCGAGGCTCCGGAACAGCTTCCGTGTTATTTCGTAGGCCATCCAAGGCGCCGCCGACAAATCACTTGGTGACTTCGTTATGCAAAACGATGCGCCCGTACTTCTCCGCTTCGAGGCGTTCGTCGCGTCCCCTTGTCTCCTCCTTCTCTATCGGGTCCTCCGGACCCTGCCGCGTGCAAGTTAAATTACACTCAAAACATCCCCTGAATGACAAAATACGGACGCGGTCGAGCACCATCCTCTTCCCGACATAGTTCCGCCGACGCGCATCGGTCGCCTGTTCCCGAAAGCCGACGCAGCTATTCCTCGCACCAACTGAAACCAACAGAGGGAAAGAAAGGTGGTATTAGATTGAAGTATTAGCAGCGAAGGGCGTGTGGAGGATACAGGAGAGAACGGAGCGGCTGGAATCCGCGAGAACGGGTTCAAAGTCTGATCTAGCGGGGGATGACCTGCCAGGCCAGTCTTCTTTCTAGCAATCAGTGCCTCGCGTCACGTTCTCTCCCTTCGATCGCACACTATCCGTAACGTCTAACAAGTCGAAACCAGCCGAGATATGCCCGTGATCTTAAGGGGGTAGGAATTTTCTCGTTTCCAGGACCGCAAGCGTGCGGAATGCGTCCTCTTACTTCTCGATACTTTTTTCAATAGTCAAAAACGCCAGATAAAATGTCAATGTAGGCCGCAATCGTCCTCAAAAGTCCTGTTTTGTGCGACTGCAGCAAGTAGCTATCGCAGCTTTATAAAAATAGCTACCCCGAATAATGCAAATTGCAATACGATTTATTTTACGGTTTTGGTGATTAAAACTTTTTTTTAGTTCGCATAATTTCCTGAAAAAGGAGAAAATTTATATCTCTTGTATGCTCATATATCCTCCGATAGCTGTGTTACATTAACAAAAAGTAGAATTTTATTTCGGTTTGAATGAAATTAGTAGCATACATATTTATTAGACTCTGTTCCGAATTTTCATCAAAAAGGGAGGTTGGATAAATCTTTCTCAGGAAAAGTAGCTCTCCCGATTCTATAGTACTCGCGTGCTTATTGATAGTTCCAGATAAGGGAACGCCAGTTAAGGGTGGATTTCGTATTAATAAAGGTGGAATGAATTAACGCGGGGAGACACGATTCGAAACCGTAACTCACACCGTTAACGAAACGATTTGTCACAACTTTATCGTTATCATAAACCCCGCGCAAGCATAGCAGCGTTACAAGCATTCTTTCGTGATAAAAACGTTGCGTGATTCTATAACGTTAGTTACAATGAATTGTGCATCTCTCGATGCACGGCATTACGAGAGAACTTAAACATTCTCAGTTATTAATGATCCAAACACTCGAGTACATTTGTACTGATCGTCCATCAGGAGACGACGGCGATTTCGACTCTCGACCACATTCAGCCAATAGCGGAAGACGTGTGGCGCGGAGTAGGGATATCACGTGGTCCTTACAAGTTTCTCACTGCCTGATGGACGATCAGTAGGTATACTTATCTTTAACAAAATGGTAATTAAAGAATACAAGCTTCCAACTTGATTTTATTGTTTTATTTTGATGAGATGTAGCTATTACACGATCATGTTTGAAAACAAAATTAAATATATACATACATTTTTTAGACGTCATTTACTAAGCTAATTCTGCTAGCCTTACTGAGAAATTCAAGTCGTTCGGTCCATTCTAAAGAAAGTTATTCTGATTTAAAATGTATGTGATCAGTTTTGCTCATAACTGTATACTGTTTGAATAAATGTTGGAAAAAAAGATTGAGAAATTGTGGGATGATTACGGGGATCTCTAGAAGCCAAATTGGAAAACACACACAATTACCCCACTCAAATTTAAAAAATTAAAAAATATACGAAATTTCGGTCAGATGTGATTTACATGTTCTCTACATTAGAAAAAATTATTTCATAATATAGGTCCTTTAGTAACAGAAAAAATCGTCTGCATCGGATGACTTATGGACGGGAGTGTATGTATCACGGAACACGAAGATCATTCGTCAAAAAGCGATCCGCCGTACGACCGGAGGAAGTTTCGAGGGAAGTTCATCGTAATAATGAGGACAGTTTAAATAGATTTATTAGAACAGACTAATTGCTTCAGTTAGCGTGTATCTACTTAAATTTTGCTCCGTCTCGCGGACACGGAAGCATCGGGGCGATTTCCGGAGGCGATCAGGCGATCAGGCGATTAGGCACTCGGAAAACACGCCGAGGCAAGGCAACGCGTTTATAACTATGTAGGTACGTCACACGAGGGACGTTCAAGGAATCGAAGTTCCGCTAATTTAATTCTGAGTCTCAATTATCGGTCGCGCCGGACTCCCCAAGCGGCTCTAACTTCCAACCCTCTCCTCGCACAGCTCACCCCGAAGAATGAGCTGCTCGACCGACAAACGTGGAGCACGGCCGAGATCTAGCCCCTGTATTCCGCCACTTTATCTTGGGATTGACGTTTCATCCGGTGAAACCGACAGACCGAGAACTGGGAGGATTGCTCTGCGCCAGTGGGTTCGTATCTGACGCCGGGGAGTAAAACGGTGAAGCGAAAGAAACAGCGACAAAACCTCGATCCGGGGAACAACCGCGGAAAGAAGCAGAGACTGCGGCTGGTCAATGAAGACAGAATAAGAAGAGGAAGTCAAATTTCAGACATTGTCTTCCTTGTAACCTGCTCCTTTTCAATCAGTTTTTTAAACCAAAACTTTTCACAAATAGCTTAATAGTAACCCGATAGTCAATTAAAATTACTTTAACTTATACACTCGAATTACCTTTCATTTTATAAAATGTAAACCTTCGCTGTGCTTTATAGGGAACAACTATTCGAAGATAATGAAAACGAATTAAATTATTTCGGATTTATTATGGTTATAAATTTTTGCATCGAACGCCCTGAAGGTATATAATATTATTTAAATATTTATTTCGTAAAATGTAAACCTTCCCTGTGCATAATAGGGAACAACTATTCGAAGATAATGAAAACGAATTAAAAACTCATTTTGCATTCATTATGGCTTTCGAGATGCATAACCAGCTCTACACATTTGCATCGGACACCCTGAAAGTGTAATACATTATTTAAATATTTTCCAAATTACTTTTCCATAAATTATTCCATCAATTCAATGGACCAGGATAAATGATTTAAATCGCCGTCGGATGAAAACTTGGTGAATTGATTGAACTTTTTCAAAAGAAATTCAGTGTACATAGATAAAACATGGTATTCCCGGGAATCACTGCAACATTATTATTCAGATAAACGGAGAATCGAGTTGCTTGGGAAATGAAATTCGTTCATTTTCTTCCTACTTCGAATACGTACTTTCCGAATCCGTATAACGGACTGGAGGAAAAGAAGAGCAGTGAAAAACGCGAGTTTGAAAGGTATCGAAGAGAGAATAAGAAGACTATAGTACACAGTGGGAGAGAGGTCGGAAGGAGGAAAATGCATTCCCTTCTTGCCGGAAGAACGTCTACTTCTTTTCATCGATAATTTGACTTTATAATCGAGCCATCCTCGTTCAATTACGATGGAATTTCTCGCGGAATTTCACGCAAACAGTGCGACGACTCGAGAGGACTCGCCCACTGGCATCGTAAAAATCTTCTCGAATGCCAGCAGGCTGCCTATAATTTAAATGATCACTGTATATGTATTTTACGTGGTAGAGAACAAGTTTTTTGTACGTTTACTGTAGTTTTATCGAAACAGTGTTTTGATCGTGCTACACGGGGATCGAGTAACAGTATCGAGTGGAACGTTACTGTTAATTACGTTTTAATTAAATTCGAATCGCTCCACCGACTTCGTGTAGCTTCCGGCGGAAAGAACATGACAGCTGACAGTCGAACGCTACCATTTTCTTTTCGTTTTCTTTCCAAAGCTCGCAGCCAAACAGGATTTGAACAGAGTTCAAAATCTGCAGTCCGATCGTAAATTAACGATTATATGTACAATACGTTATCTCGTATTTAACTTTTACATAATTACTCGTATACAGTATTTACAATCTCGAAACTTTCAATTTAGTGTTTCAAGCATAAACAGAGATGTCGATTACATTAGCAAATATTTATTTTGCATTAAGGTGGTTATAGGTTTTGCACTTAAAATTCGCTCTTTTGAAAATCAATTGCACTGATAATAATTGAAATAAATAATTACAGAAATTGAGAAGTTTAAATATTCTTAATGGGTGAAATTGATTTTCAAAAGATGGAATCTGGTTTGCAAAAGGGTGAATTTGGAGTGCAAAACCTATATTTCATTGGATAAAAATGTATTTATGTTGGAGTGATATAAAGTTTCATGTAACCAGTTCTGCGCAGTGGAGTGCGAATAACTGGAGGTTAAAATCTAAAAGCTTTATTTTTTCATACAGTGTACATAAATATATAACAAAATATATGAACGAATAACGTAAATACTTCAATAAATACGCGAGATAGCGATTAAAAACGTATCGTAAATGCATAAAGAAAGGGAGAATTAAATATCGTTGAACTAAAGCTTAACAAAATTTACGATTTGCCAGTTCGATCGCATATTGAATAATCTTTTTTATCGAGGCCGTGATACTATAAAATTCGAAAAAAAACCTGCCCGCTAAATACTGCCGCATATACACCATTCGAATGACACG
Source organism: Lasioglossum malachurum (assembly GCA_028455605.1). Lineage (NCBI taxonomy): Eukaryota > Metazoa > Arthropoda > Insecta > Hymenoptera > Halictidae > Lasioglossum > Lasioglossum malachurum. The sequence goes on from CM052312.1 coordinate 5,165,450, forward strand.
GAGAAGAGGCGGGTCGATATCAGGCGAGAAGTTGGCAACGCATGCGCTTCGATTGCGCTCTGAACCCGTGGCGACTTCAGGGTGGTCCACAGTGGCACTCGGGCACTTGGGAGGGGAGGACTTATTATCAATAAAACTCTCTTATTATTTTCTCAAAGAGAAATTCTCATCGATGTAAATAACCGGAGAATTATTATTCCTTGAGGAATTGAATCGGTACGTGAGTATTCAATATATTCGTGCAATTTCTTCATTTTCCTCTTGTTCGTGCACCTTGACGTACGGTCTAGTGTCAACTCGAACCTTCTACGTGTTCGCTTTCCGCTTTTATTTCACATTTCCGTTCGCCATGTATTAATATTAATTTTTACGATTTGTTTGCCATGTTCGTATTCTAATTGCTTTAGTGTTTGTACTCTCCTGTTTGATAACATAACCTCAACTGGATCTTACTGATACACTGGATTAGCGTTCTACCTGAACCGTTATTGTGTTATTAACAGAAAATGTTATGGATTCCATCTCTTTTTGCAGTTTGACACATCGTAAAGATGTCGACATCCGCAATATATATTTTAGACGTGAAAGGGAAGGTGTTGATCTCACGAAACTATCGTGGAGACATAGAAACCGGAGTCATAGAGAAATTCATGCCTCTCGTGATGGAGCGCGAGGAGGAAGGAAATCTGACACCGATAATTCAAACACCGGAGTGTACGTACGCGTACATAAAATACAACAACCTTTACATCGTTTCTACCACCAAGAAGAATGCCAATATCTCTCTGGTATTTGTTTTCTTGCATAAACTGGTTCAGGTGATGCAAGAATATTTTAAGGAATTGGAAGAGGAGAGTATAAGAGACAATTTTGTTGTTATCTACGAGTTACTCGACGAGCTCATAGATTTCGGTTATCCTCAAACCACGGACAGTAAGATCTTGCAAGAGTATATCACTCAGGAGGGCCACAAACTTGAGATTCAACCACGTATTCCTATGGCTGTGACAAATGCTGTATCGTGGAGATCGGAAGGCATCAAATATCGTAAGAATGAGGTGTTCCTCGACGTAATAGAGTCCGTGAATCTTTTAGCAAATGCCAATGGGAACGTACTGAGCTCGGAAATAGTGGGTGCCATAAAGATGAGAGTTTATCTGTCAGGAATGCCGGAATTGAGACTTGGACTGAACGACAAGGTCTTGTTCGAATCTACGGGACGTGGAAAATCGAAATCTGTAGAATTAGAAGATGTGAAATTTCACCAGTGCGTCAGACTGTCCAGATTCGAGAATGACAGAACAATTTCTTTCATTCCACCAGACGGTGAGTTTGAATTAATGTCGTACAGACTGAACACCCACGTGAAGCCGCTTATATGGATCGAGTCAGTGATCGAACGGCATGCTCATAGCAGAGTAGAGTACATGATAAAGGCAAGGTCACAGTTTAAGAGGCGCTCCACTGCGAACAATGTAGAAATAGTAATTCCAGTACCGAACGATGCGGATTCCCCCAAATTTAAGACCACTATTGGCAGTGTCAAATACTCTCCGGAGCAGAGCGCCATCACTTGGTTCATCAAATCATTCCCTGGAGGGAAAGAATACTTGATGAGAGCACACTTCGGTTTGCCGTCTGTTGTTGGGGAAGACGTGGAGGGGAAACCGCCGATACAAGTGAAATTTGAGATTCCGTATTTCACGACTTCCGGTATCCAGGTGCGCTACCTGAAGATCATTGAGAAGAGCGGGTACCAGGCGTTGCCGTGGGTGCGGTACATCACCCAGAACGGGGATTACCAATTGAGGACGAATTAAACAAGGGAAACAGTCGCCGAAGTGGAAACTAGTCGGTTCGCTACGCTTAGTACGCTTCGGAACATCTGAGACCGTCTTTCCTAGCTACTTACTTTCGCAAACCGATTGTGATCCACAGTAACAACATTAAAATGAATAAATCACAAGACTAGCGTATCTCGAAAAGATTCGATTTTTCTGTCCATGGTTTTAATACTCCTTTACAACGTTGCATAAATTCAGTAACCGAGTTTCTTTTAGACGGTTTTAGAAATATGATGTATGTACTTAATTCCTCGAGCGTGCACGCGTTCGTGATACGATTGATACGATTAGTATTTTTCTTTATACAGGGATACGTACTGTGCCCTCCGTCGAAACATTGATTATTCCAATACACGAGAATGTAAATAATTTGATCGCCATCGCGACCCAACGTTTTCACGGAGCTGTTAATAATTTCGTCACATTAATAGACGTCCTTTGTACTAATTTAAGCTCTGATAGTATTACGTCAGAATTAATCTTGTATATCAGTATGACAATAGGTATAATGCTGTTATTATTGTATATCAGTGTATTAGTAATTTAAAATATAAAAGAGATGTATTAAATTTTTAATAGAAATTACTCTGGTCTCTTCTTCGATCTCCTGGAAAATCTTCTCTCCGTTTCATGATAAATTGCTTCGCTTCTCTTCAGCAATATTAACCGTTAGAAACTGTATAAAGTATTGTATAAAATTTTAAAAATCGTAGATAATGGAAATACTCTAAGTTGGAAGAAATGTTTCAATTTCGAGTTGAGATCGCTCCGAGTGCAAAGGGTCAGCCCTCATCCTCTCGCGTCGATCTGAATTGTCAATTAGAATTGTCTGGATAAGTGTCGCGTCTACCACCTGTAAGAATCATCCCCCACAACACACCCTTGTTCTCCGCCTCGGGAAAAGTATACAGAATACACCCTCTGTCAGATCCTCCGACCCTCAGCCCTTTCATCGTTTCCCTATCTCTTCAAGTGCTCGTAAGGTGTAAAAATACTCTGCCCTGTGGCAGTTTCGTGTCGCGGTGAGCCCCACAGCCTGTGTAACGCTTGTCGAGGCGTTACCGTGGCACGTCGTTCCAGGTTTCGACGGTCTCGAGCGACGAATTGAATTTGATCCGGCAATAGGTTTAGAACAGCCGCGCGGAAAGGTGGAGAAAGCGGATTTATCGTTGAGATTGAAATCACAGACGATGCTGGAGGGGAACGTTCGTGCCGGTAAGACGGTAAATATTCTACGAGGCGACGCGCGACGTTGAAACGAAGCGAGAGGAGACAGTTTAGATCGAAACGCTGCGGGGACTTTTTATTCGCCGGGACTGCGAGACGGTCGCGGTATGCAAATTTCCGGGGAGCGCTAACACCGGCCCGTAATAATTTTATGGAAATTGGTGGTCCTGCAAAGAATTTCGAGCGGCCGAGCGAAACGCGTATCGACCGAAGAACGTGTAAGCGTATCGGAAAAAGAATGAAAAAGCACGGGGCAGGAGGGCGGGGAGGGGAGGAGGGTGGTGAACGAGTCGCCGCGATGCACCGGACCAGGAATATAGCCTATTCTCATTCATAGTGGTAGGAGAGCCAGATTCTTTGTTCGGTGTGCCTTTTTTTCCACCGTATTTCCCTTTTATTTAGCCGATCCTGTGACTGCAATACGAAACTAGTTACGCGCGCGCGGCGTGCCGGCGCATTACGAATCAGACACCGGTAGCTGATAACGGTGCCCGCTTAGAAGAAACAGTTATCGTGGCCGGAGATAAACCACTTTGGAATAATTGCGCCGGTTTATTGCACATCCGCGGAACCGGTAATTTTGCGGATCTCGCGCGTCACCGCGATATCTCGACGAATTCAAAGGTCCTTGATACCGTAACGAATTTGAAAGAAATTCTGGCGTGAAAGGAGCCTCTGGATCGGTGTCCGAAGTTTCCGCCGGAGGACGGCAAAGTTTGGATACCATTTTCCCGCATATGCTTTAAGTCGTATTTTTATCCGAGCCTCGCTCACGTCTTCGAACGTATCCAGTCGAGTTGACAGACGGTATATATTTCCCGGCCAAGTTTTAATATCCTGCGGCAAAGACGGCGAGATGTCTCCCGCGGATTTCGCGAACAGGATCTCGGGCGCAACTTTAAATCGGCTTCGCCAGAATTTCCCGAATCCCGCGGCCAAGGTTCCGGCCGATCGAACTGCGGCTCCGTCCCGCAGCGGACGGCCATGTATTCATTTTCTGCGGAGTCTCATAAGCGACGCTGTGCCACCGAAGCCCTCCGTTCCTTTTCGAATCAAATTTCCCTGGCGCCGGTTACCGCTGCGATCAATTTGCTTTTCCTATTAACAGAGCAGGTTAGAAAGGAAGTAAATTCCCCGAAATCCTGAGGTAGCGGATCTTGAAACGTTCTAAACCCCGTCTTCCACCAGAGTGGCGCACATTTCATTTGAAATAGTAATTGGAATATTTTTATTTATTGGCTGTATGGAAAGAGTTAACATGAAAAACCTTATCTGGTAGATGCATATAGTTATCGTGTGTACAGTGTAGAAGATAAGGAACAGCCGGAACCATGTGACGTCATAGTTTACCGAATGATTAGCCGAAGAGATTAGGGCAATCTTACGTATATCGATATAATTCTTTACAATCGGAACCTACATTCAACAGTTCGAAACGCTTTTATTAGTTATTCGTAATAAAGGTTCTTTAAAACTTTAGTTATAAACAGAACTTTTACATAACAGTCTACGACTGTTTCAAGCTCCGACTAAAAGAGTCATAATAGCTGTCAGTTCAACCCAATTACTCCGGACATGTAGACAGTACACGGGTTGCAGACATGGTGTGGACAGCTATTGAATTATCAGTACGTCTCGAGTCTCTCCTTCCGGAAGACAGACCACAGAATATTTTCCTGGACAAGTTGGTGCTATTGTCACGAATCCACATTATGATTAATTGTAGACAGCGGATTTTATGCATTTATGACAATAATGAGTAGGTGTAATTCAAAACAGGAAAAAGATTAAAAGAGTTTAACAATGCCGATATACTGTTTCTAACATGTAAAAATCATCGATGAGGAAAACAAATTTTTACTTAGCTCCGATAGCTTGCAATTGATGTATAAAAATTTTATTTTTCATAGACATCCGCAGTCTAATTATTACGAATAAAATGATGGGTTTCTGATATAGGCTCATCAAAAGCAAAATTTTCTCCACGTCGCGTTTGAAAGGTTCGGAACGAGGGGAAAAGGTTACCCCCTCTGTCGGTACGCGGATTAGTCACGTGACATTGTGACGCAACGCGTCACGTGACCGGGCCACGAGGAGAGCGTGGGGGAACAACGTCGTAGAAGTGGGAGGGTAGAGTCAATAACTTTAACCACGTTGAACATTATTTGTAATAATACGAACAAAATGATATACAATAAACGTAGATAGATTTACACAAATGCTCTTGGACGCGGCGAAGATTTTATCGATCGGATCTCAACCCCGAAGACTGCGATACATGTATACGTACCAGTATAAACTCATCTCATCGGCGGAAATTTCGGATAAATGCATTATCGTAAATACCAGCAGACATCGTAGTATTGATACACATAAATTCTGGATCCGAAACGGGGAGGAAAAGGAGAAAAAGGAAATGGCCAGCGCTGCCGGAGTATTTATTATTCGACCGTGAAAATTATGTTAGGGCGAACGGCTTGACGTGTGCGGTGCCGAGACACGGGCTAGCTTTGTAAATCATCGGACACAAGATATACGTATACATATGTATGTACTCCCCGCGATCGTCGGGCGAGTACATTTCCATTAGACAGACGAATCGAAAATTCAGGACAGTACGAAGACAGAGTACATATTGCGCAACACCTATGCATGCATGTATAAATAAAACCGTGACTGCGGAATAAGGACGTTCGAGCAAAACACTTCTTGTTCCAGAGGAAATACTCGTATTGCACAATACGACCATACATTTTGTACTTTCTAAAAATGTAATCCTGTAGATTTTGGCGAGAAAATGCCGAAAATCCAAGATTTAATTTTAGGGATCCACTGGTTCGAAAGTTATGTGTGTTTAAAGTTCACCGATTCTCACCAAGTAGCTGTAGATCTACAATAAGAATAGATTTTCTTTTTCTCCGATCACAAGAGATTCTGAAGATCTATTCAGGGGAAGTTGATTGAATCCGTATTAAGGAGACAAATTGTAGATACGAATTCGCTCGCGCGTCCTCAAACGACATCGCTAATTCCCAACGCTTCGTTGAATTACCGAAATATGAATCGTAAAACGCGGAACAAGTTCGGGGAACCGTCTGGTGTACATATTCGCGGGAATACGTTCCGGCGGAGTTTCCCATTCGTAATTCAACTCGAGTTTATGTTCCTTGTGTACAAAGTGTTACCGTAAAGTTACACCGTAGAAATACTCTGTTATGAATCTCGAAAGTTATCCGTTTCCCGACCGGAAGTATGCTTCGGTGCATAGGTTTGCCGATCGTATGTGACGTGGGCGCGGCGTCTCGCGAATCTAAAACTGTCAAACTTCGGTTACATCGATTGTTTATTTTTGTATTACCGCATCTCGGTGGACTTTGCTGCTCGCTCAGGCTCTTGGGAAAACGCCGATGAAAACTTTTTTCTTTAAAGAAGTAGCATTTATTACACACTATACATGATCGAGTGAAATTAAAAGGTCATTGAACTCTGTCAAACTTCTACCTCGTATCTAATTTTATTCTGGAGTTTAGAATATATTTTTAACTTTTAATTACTCGCATATGTGATACTTACAGTCTCAAAACTTTCAACGTAGTGTTTGAAGCATAAACAGAGGTGTCGAGAACACTAGCAAATATTTAGGTTGCATTCAAGTAGCTATTTTATTCAATAGAAAATTTATATGTTGGAGGTACATAAAGTTCCATGTAAACAGTTGCGTAGAAAGTGGAGTGCGAGTAATTCATTTTAAATAGAGGGCTATTAAATTAATTTGTTGACCCAATACTAATGCATTGAGTATTTTTTAACCGATTTTCGTAAGCGGCACGTACTTGTAGAACCAATTTTGCACGGGACGCCCGTTTCGAAGAAAAGCTAAGAAACTGGGACAGCGTATCAAAGCGTCAGACAGCGAGTAAATTAAGGGACGTACATATGTACGTACAATGTATATACGAATCACAGGGCCGCGTTCTTGAGAGACACCTCGTTTGCGAAAATATGCCACGCTCATGATAAATAAATGTATACGTTTAAGTTTCAAATAGCGCTTGCCAGCCGCGGTATGAAAAGAGCTTATGCACGCGTGCTCGGCCGTGTAAAATCGGAGAAAAGGCAGCTCTGCTCGCGTTCCTAGATTCCGAAAAACCAGCCTTTCCAAGGAAACGAGATCGCCTTGAAAACTCGCGAAAACTACCCACAGTTGCTCGCGATAATATTCGGATATTTTTCGGGATAATAATTTTTGTAATATCCGACCATATAACTTGTGGGTCTATATTTTAAGAAAACAATTATTGTGTATATACAATATACATTCTTGTCGTTGAATATTTTGTAGCCAATTTGATTTATTGCACATTTCGATTTTCCGTCCGTATAATATGATTAAACGGAATTATCGTCGTCCAGGGATCGTTTATGAACGTTTCCCAACCCCTCCCCGGTGGTATTATACAGCGAAGGACATTTATAATATGTTCCACAGGTGATCGTATTAACACATTTATTGTCACGGCATAATTGAACAAAGTAACCCCAAAAGCCATACTAGACGGTTCATATAATTTTCTGTTAATTGATTTTCTTTACGTGAATTTATAAACGAAATTAATTTGTGTACAAATCTCTGACGCGGACGGACCATAAATTGCTTTTATTCGCTAACAGTATTTCCCTGGCTGGCTTTGTCCGCAAAAATCAATGTCTACGAAATAACTCGTATCCGGCTCTAATGGTCGCATTGGTCAATGTCCGAAAAGTAATAATACTATTTTTATTCATATTAGAACAAAGAGACTAAAATATTTTTAATTTTTCAGCAGTATCGTAAAAATGACAGGACGTCGAAATCTTGTGAGCAGACCTTCCCCCTTCTTCGACGCTATTCCCAGTCACGTGACCCATGCGTCGCAATGTCACGTGGGTAATCCTGATCTGGTGACTCTGCTTGCGACACCGCGTGATCCAGTAAATCCAGTAAGTACTTACATGACTTTTGCATTCCACTTGCACTGTTTCTTCAGCAAGTATTTTCATTGCTGAATAAAAAGCGATCAACTATATTTGTGTGTTTAATTGGCATTGTTATTTGTGTATTCTCACGGTGATCTCACGTTCTGATAACTACAAATGTATTTTTGGTTACCAAAAGCAATGATCGTGCCAATGTAGACACAGCGGATCTTATGCATTTATAGGAAAAATGAATAGGTGAAATTAGAAAATACTCTTATATAGTGTCCCGTGCAATTCAGCTAGAAAACTTTTATTTTGCATAGAGATCCGCTGTCTACTGATAACATTGCTTATCGCGAGGTTTTACGAACGAACCGGCTCGAGTAGCATCGATCTCTTAAGAGGATATGGACCGATTGGTAGCGCTGTCTCTGCGAATGTAATTTGAAATCAGATGTCGAAGTCAAGGGACGAAAACAAGGAAGCCTGTTTGGCTGGATGCCAGTGACTGATCCCGTGGTTTTCCTAAAGGAGTGGCGTTTTGTCACTCTTGTCACCCTGGAGGCCAGACACGACCCTCACCAGTGGAAGCTTAACACCCTGCACCAGGGTCTCCCTCACTCTCCCCCGCGCCGTAGAAACTAAATCAATGGCGATCGGTATTTTACGGTTCCGTTGAATTTTTCCCACGAACGATCCCGACAAAGTGGCCGCTTCGTCCGAATCTCCTGAAATTCGAAACCCCTGCTAAGCTCGCCCGCCTCCTCTCTCCGGATTGCGTCAACTTCATCTAGATCCTTGATAGATAAAGAATAAAGAGATCCCGAGGAAAATTGTTTGCAGCTGAACGTTTTTACCGCGTCTACGCGGATGACGCGGAATTGTTTTGTGGCCGAGGCGAAGCCTTTTTTCGCGGATCGGTGATCGAGTAGATTACTTGTTATTCTACTGAAGATCGATCTCCATCCGAACCGTTTCTTGTTTCGCTATCCATTCAGCCCTTCCTTCGACGTGCCGTTAATTACTTTGCGGCATGATTCAAAACGCTTTTTTTTTTCCTTTCAGCGGAAAGGACTTATTGACGTGATTAATTACGGAATTAAATTAGTTGCGCTGCTGATTCCCCGGGGAACCATCATACGAGATGGAGTGAAACACTAGGAAAATGAACGCGAGTCTCTGGGGTGCGCATCACTTGCCAGTTCTTTGCCAACTAAATTAAGTAGCTTCCACGGTCTTCCCTTAATAGATATCTATATGTAATAACGATTCTGTATTCCGATGAATATGTAGCGGATCAAGATGACCTCGGAGGGAACGGGGCCGTTTTAATAAGCCTCCATAATCGTGTATTATATGTGTGTACTGTACGAAGAGGCTCGTCGCTTCGACAAGAAAAATAGTGCATATACATATATGTACACCCGTCTATCGTTGTCAGCGAGGCTTTGTCGTGTTCGTTTCCTATTGTCGAACGCAAATATCACGGAACGATGTGTGTAAATATTCTCCGTCGTTTCCCTCGCTAATGAGAACGCTACGCAACGTCGAGAACCCGTGGAAAAAGTATCAGAAATACTTTCGAAAAGGGATTGCACAAGCTGCACGGCATAAGCAGATTTCTTCGAACGCGGAACGTCTGTCGTCGTAATATCACGTCACTGGTAATATTGAAAAGTTGTAAAGGGATTTGCGAAGGTGCTGCGAAACACGTTTCCCGATATCGATTCTGTACGTGTCGCAGCGTCCACTCTGAACCAATAGAGATTGCGTGTTCGAGCTACTTACGGTTACATATCTCAAGATAAATAGATCATTCGCTGACCGTATGAAAAATGGAGTCGTCATATTAAGACTTGTGTCCCCGCTCTATTTTCCCCTTCCAGAGTGTCACGTGACTGATCCGGTACTGGCAGAGAGAGGGGCTAACTTGTTCCCCTCAATTCGATTCAATTTGGTTCGTATTTACTCGTTTAGTTCACGATCCTGTGCAACCACTAAACACTTTTACAGCTTAATGTCCCCACTCTATCTTCCGCTTCCACGACGCTATTCCCCGCGGCCCGGCCGCGTGACTGATCCGGTAGTGGCAGATAGAGAGAGAGAAAGAGAGAGGCAGGGTTATACTTTTTCTGAACACTACACAATTTGGTGGTTCACATTTCTGTGGTTATCGGGAAGAACGCCGCATGTCACATACTTTCACTTTCGAGATAGTGCCGTTTAAAGTTTTGATCAGAGTTGGGCATTAATCAATTAAAATTTTGATCAAGATTGATTGATTGATGTGTGTACGAATAAAAAAGGTAATCATTGAGAAATCGACGATTGATTCAATCGATTGATGAAGTTAATCGTCGATCATTGATTTAAAAAAGTTTGATCAATCGTGGATGTCAATCGCCACACGGTCTATCCATAAATTGTCATAAGGAGGGTGAGAGAGACACTAACCTTTTTAATATTGTACGAATTTGAACAACCTTTCGAATTTGTTTTCGTGACTATCGTTCTGGTAAATACGTAAATCCTACGGTATAAAGTTCAATTAATACATGAACTCAAATTTTTTATCCGTTTTTATCTATTACCCGTACTACTCGGTGGAACATCCTCGCCGTGCAGCATCCTAATTTCGAACTTTGATTCAAACGAACCTGGAAACCGTTTTCGAAAGTTCCGGCGAGCGTTCGCTCGTCGGAGCCCCACACCGAAAGGCATTATAATCGCGACGCGATTCACAGGATCAAGGTGCAGCGTCGTTTCGGGGTATTTATCCGCGTAACGGGTAACGGGCAACGGGCCGACAATCAAGGGATCGACGCAGCCGCGTCCTGTGTGTCGCGTGCTCGGCCTCTTCGCCGCGTATTTGCATGCAAGCGTACGTCGACGTCCGCGATACTCGAATGCATTAACCCGTCGAGCTTAACGTCAACGGGGATGCCTACGTCGCCAAACTACCCTGCATTTGCATTTCCCGATGTCCGTGGTTCAGCCGCGAGGCGGAAACACGGCGTCCCCGTCTCGTGCCTCGCCCATCTTTCGCCCCTGCGTTTTCAAAAATTCAATCCCGATCGGGAAAAGTTGACACGGGCTGTCACAATCAAATGATCTTACACTTAACAATAATGAAACCAAAAACTGTATAGGATATTCAAAGTATTAGCTAAAATATTGCGCCACTGAGAAAGCAATCAATTGTTCGACGGATGATTGAATTCGAGTAAAATTTATTATGACGAGCCGCGTGTCACGAGGAACGCGCAACATTTATTAAATAGTTGCTATCTATGTCGCTTCGATAGTTCTCCGACTCGAAATACCTCCGTGCCATTTGCCGTTCGCGAAGCGACGAAAATTTAATTAGATTTTCAATATCCGGGCGATAGGAGGCATCCATAAATACTGATATTATGCTCGAAAGTTAAAGTTGTCCCGGTAAATTTGAACCCGAGGTTGGCGATGGAATATTCGATGAAAAGCGACGGGTTAACGAAACATTTTTAGACACGGTTACGTACTCCGAGTCTAATAAAGGCGGGAAATGCGAGGGGGTGGGTTGGAGGGGAGGGAGGGGATTCATTTATTTCCATTACCGTCACGGTCGATTAGGGGAAATTCCATCGTGGGGAGGGTTAGTTATTACGGGAACGCTGTCAGATAATCGAACTTCAGATAAATGCAGCCCACCCCGCCATGTACGTTCCCCTGCATATTTGTCCGTGTGTAAACGTCGACAAATTACCCGCGCTCGAATAATGTGTCGGGCCACGTTAAACATGGCAATTGTGGTGGTGATCGCAGTAAATTTTTCTCTCGTTCAAAATTCTATTCACATTTCGATTAATCGGCTAGCTCGTTCCCAGTTTATCTATGGGGAAAGCTCTACCCTTTTTTCGCTCTAGGGTACTCCCTTCGAACATGCTCAAAGCTTTCGGAAGCTTTGTCATCTGAACTTTTTGACTGTTTACCGACCCAACAACCTCAAGAATTTAATGAAATATAAATGTCAAGATGCACGATACTGATAATTAGTACACTTTCAACTTTCAATATGCATTTAAAAATTGGATATACAATTCTCCTGAAAACGGTTTTATAAATCTTGCAATTTTAGTATGTGTGTTGTCCAGTGATTCTAGTGTTAACCTTTATAATTAAACATTTCTTCCGAGACCTAGAATAATCCCGTTCTATATTAATTTGTTTCTTTGTATGAATATAAAATTGATATAATATCTCATACTGATTAGACACCAACATATTTAATAATGTCAACAACATTTTGTTTGAATGCAGTTTGTTTTCCCCTTCCCACAATTTTTCTCCTTTATTCTTCGAGTTCTTCGAGAATTGATGTCCTATGAACTCGCATTGTTCCATTTTCCGGACATGTAGTACATGATTTGGCAGTTTCCATCGGGATCTAAATATGTATGATACATATGTAGAACGTGTACATGGTTCGAGCAGAGCACCACGTTAATTGCATGGAAGGAATGCATTATATTAATAATTAACTGGTACTGCCAAACAGGAGAATTAGTTAGTATACAACCGATACCATTACTGCGCTCGATTAGGGAATCCCAGTCTGGTATAGCATTATCGCCACTTCCTAGCTGTGGCGAAAGTATAAAAATAAAAGTAATGAACCTATGTTTCCTGAAACCTGATTGTTAATTCAACTTGAGAATTTGGTAATCTATCATTTGGTAGGAAGATTAGAGCTAAGTTCAAGGAACCCAGAATGGGCGAGAAATCTCTTTGGCTTTCCTCAAAGTTCAGAAGAAGAATATTTAAGTTCCTCTGTGTACCTCATTTTTGTTTTCCTTCGAAGTAGGTATGGAAATCCATAAATGACTTAATAATTATTCACAGCGCACTATACCGGCGTGAAAAAGAACCGTTCGGTCGATCCAGCAGGAGGAACTGGTGTTTTTGCAATTCATTGCATCCATCATACCGCGATCTGAAAAATGAATAGAAGTCCGTGGCGCAAGACGTTATCAGAGATTGAATTTCTGAGAGTGAATCGGCGAGAGAGACGAAGTTCCGGGACAATAGAGTTCTATTGTATCCAGCTGGCAAACGACAGATTAGAAGACGTCGTGCGCATGATTGACGTGCGGTAACAGGTTTCCGTGGTGTTCGACCGAGTTCCAGGAGAAAACGTGTGCCCTCGGAACGCATTATCAGAGGCACTCGGAAGCGGCGGTAATTAAATAGAGTGACGTAGCCAGGACTTTGCACGAAGGTTGTAGCTCAGAGTCACCGGGGTGACTGTCACTGGAGGGTGGTCGAGGGGTGTCGTCTCGTGGAGAGGGGAGGGTCGACGAACCGCGTTCCTTTCGTTGCACTTGAATGCATTAGCTCAGCTTAAAGTTGAGACGCCACCGCTACCGACGACGACGACACCGGCGACGACGACGTCTCTTTGCATTTGCATTTACTGCGGTGCCCACACGCATTTGCATTTACTTACGAATCATTGCCCCGACCTAACCGTCCGAGATCTCGCAGCTTTTGACAAAGGCGAGAACCGCGTACACCGAGAAAAGAACGAAACGGCGCCTCCGAGAATTATTCTCCGGCCACAACACCGGTTGCAAAACAAAAGCAACACAATTGAATTTCATTTGGCTTTTTATATTCGATATATTAGGGACGGAGGTTAAAAGTAGACTTCTGCTGGATTTGTTGGCTGGACTCGCGTTCGAAAAGTTTCGTGCGATTTGTTAATTACCCTTTGCACTCGGAGCTATTTTATCTCGAGAATTAAACGTTTCTTCCGATATAGAATATTTCCATTCGCAATGATTTTTTAAAAAATTGGTATAATGCCTCATACAATACTTAAATGTTTAATATGCATTTGTGGCAGCTGAAAATTTTCCGGAAAAATGCTGGAACGTAAAATTCGATAGAATTTGGCACAATTTGTAGCCATCGCAGGTCTGCAAAGGTTACTACCACTGAAAATAAGATTTTATTTAATGCCACTTTCTGAGAATTTGCCTACAAAAATTGAAAATTGTTATTAATGTTATTAACGTCCTTTTGTATTCGAAACCGTCTTGAAAGCTCACTTTTCAGTATGTCCATCAAAAATGACTGAAAATCGAAATGAATGCGAAAGACATGGAATAAATGCGAGGACGGCACTCTCGATCGAAAAATCGGAATCACGCAGCGCACCGGCTGGATTAAAAATAAATTTCATTGTCCTGCGCTCGTCGGACCGTGAACGCCTCCGCGCCGCGTCTGCACATTCAATATTTGCATTCAATACCTATGGAGAATTATCAAGAATGATTGCTTTGTGTCAGTAGTCGTTTTTCTATTCAAGTCAACGTGTTATTGCATCGAGCAGAGAACATTATTTCGTAATAGACAGTGGTACCAGTATTTTCTTCGCGTTTCTCGTTTCATCGAGTTCTGATGCAAGTTCTCATTGTTTTTTCTTTGCTTAATGAATGTCAGGTCATTTCGACTAACTGATCTCAACGCGTAGGTCTTTTTCTTGCTGCGCTAACATAAGCCGTCACGAGAGATTCGTATTACCGGACTGCGGATCTAGTAAAAAATGTATGCATTAACATACTGCGGAGGAGTGACGAAGTACACGATATTAACGAACGAACATTAACCATATTTGCACTTCATTTATGTTGTAGAAAAGATATTCTCGATGCGTTAGATAGTTCATATTCGAGGCTATGCGACATTTTTGTCTTGCTTATATATACATTATTAAATATGCTGGTATCTAACAGAGTTGGACAAAAATTTTATTTAAATAAAAATTTTGAATAAAGTTGGTTTAAAACCCACTTGGAAAAAATCGATTTTATTCGAAATTATTGAAATATAATGTTTGCCCACAACTCTGGTATCTAATCAATTACTAAACATTTAGGATGTATAGTATAATTACTTTACAACCACCGCGCTCCGACAACTTGACCTCGACAGATGGACAACACGTGCGACAGACCCGCCGAAACAATAAGAAAAACAATAAGCAAAGGAATTTCCTTGACAATTTCCCACTCCTCAACCTTTAGTCCTTCCTTTCGGCACATCTGCGTCCAATTACCAAACGCTATATTCCCCTACCTAAATCCCTTAACCATTCACGAAAAAACCGAGGTGACGGTCGCAGTACTAGCTTGATCGTGGTCGGAGTAACTCCTCGTCTGCTGTCACAATTTCGGAAACTGTGTTCTGTATTTAGAAACTGCGTAGTGTCATGTTTTGTGCGTCACAATTGTTACTAAGACGTATTTGCGTAAATGGCAGTGTCCTATGGATCCGACAGGAGAGATTCTGGAAAATTTGTAAGTAGCTAGACTTTACATTAGTATTATAAATATAATGTAGGATTGTAGTTTTCTTTTGTATAACAATGGGTATTATAACATTTTCTTTCGTATTTTGCAACTTCGAATTTTTTCTTTTTTAAATCTAAATATTACCTCTCTAGAATTCTCTCTTTTATGAAATACAATGAGTGTACAATGAGTGTATTGCTCGATAGATACTGTAAACGTTCTCTGCAACCGCACAACGATTCGACTGGATGTCTTAATAATGCAATCTCTTCTCTTCCGAAACGACCGACGCGACGCGAAAGCTCCTCGGCCGTGGAAGTGTCTTCGTCGAAAGCGTACAAATTTAATGAAAGAAAAACACGGTTAGCGAGTCGTGGAAATCGTCTCGTCGAAATGGCGATCGCGTCTTTGTTCGTCCGTGGAATTAAATTCGCCTTGTTTCCCAGAGAATTGATCGCAGTTAATATTATTTTTCGATCGAACAGGACGTGAAAGAAGAGTGAAACTAAGCAATTTACTGTATCGCTGAGGAAAGGATTTGATTCACTCGTTACGCTCGTAATCTGTGCTCCGATATCACAATAAAGCACATTATAAGTTAAAGTAACGGTACTCGTGTAAAACGTACAGGATCGTATAAATACAAGTTGGAAATTTCTTGTTTGCTCAGGTGTATTTTTAATAATAATTGGCTTGATCTTGTGAACAAAAGAAAAGTGGCTACTACATATTTGCATTGTTTTCATGAATGAACGCATGCATCTTGCCGAACATGCTTCAGCGATTTCAGGGAACGAAGGGTTCAGTAAAATTAAAGTTCTTTCATTCGAAATGAACAACTTTGGTTCCGGTATAATCCTGTCGGGGAACTTCCCAGCGATCAAAGGAAGATACAACAGTCATTTTTTAGAATCTGGAACTTGCTTATTAGTCTCGACAGCATGCGAACTATAATTTTTGTGAAAGTTTTAATTTCAGATCCAGACCGTACTGCACAGTACTCTCTTATTAAAGGATGCGCGGAGATATTATTTAATTAACTCTCGGACTTTGGGTCTGTGTACAGTTTGGCACAGACTGTTTACTCCACAGTCGGAAAGTTCTGATTACTATAATTACCATAGTCATATTTATGGTATTATTGGTAAATAGATCTTTTGGCAATGCCTACTAATGCCTATTAACCCTTTTCACTCGCAGCTGTTTCAATTAATTTTATTTTATTAGGTTGACAACTAAATTTGCGACCTTTTGTTTCGTAATTCTTTTATTGTATCATTATAACCTCATTCAGTGACCATTCCTTTTAACTCGTGCTTGAAAAATGTATATAAATGACTTTGAGAAAATGTGGAGGTCGCGAACTTAGTTGCCAACCTAATATTTCCATTCTCAATGATTTTGTTAAAATTTGGTGGATGCGAAATGCAAACAATATTTAAAGTCATGGTGCAGCATTAAACTAAGGGTTAAATAGAAGATGTTCAAGTGTACATAATATAATGCTAGTGAAATCGATCCGAAAACCTTGGAGCGCGTTATGGAAAAATTCCGATTTGAATGCGAATGGAGTCCGCTGTTCGATGATTAAATAAGCCGAGTGGAGTAAAAGTTTTCAATTGGGGAGGTTCCTGTCGAGCTTAAAGTTATCGTATCCCTAGGGGTCGTAAGAATCGTTTCGATTTCCATCGGAAAAATGATTTTAGCTGGTAGATGAGACGAGCGATGTTAGCAAAATCGGTAGGACGGTTTCTCGTCAGATAGGCTACCGAGTTGTCCATTTTCCCTGTCTAACGTCAGAGGTGGGAGAGAGGCAAAGGTTAAGGATTTTATCTTTGACGCCGGGTAGAACGAGGTAAATCTCATTAAAATCGCAGTACGAGTTTCGCTTCTCTCGCCTGGACGAAGAAGAAAGGACGAGGAACTCGAAGGTATCGTTAATTAACTCTGTCCGTCGCGTCGCGTCGCGGGAAAAAGTTCGTGCTCTCGCAATCTCGAGCGCAGTCGCTGGGATCCGTTTTCAATGTTTCTTAGGGGAGATTAAACGGCCGGGCTATTCGAGGATCAAGGGTTCGACAACGAATTCGAGTTTTCAGCAAGGGAATCTGATACGTAAAAGTTCCGACAGTGATCCTTTTCCTTTAACATTTTTCTCGAACTTCAATCGAAAAAAGATATGTTACTAAAATCACCTGATAAACATAGAGATATAGCACTTGTGTATTTAACCATACACGTGCGCGTATATGTATCTATCACTTAACTAAACAGCGGACGTTAATGCAGATCGACGTTCTCTCCGAATAATTAAATCGCATCGCAATAATACGGTTGAATCAGTTCGATTGAATAAAACAAATTGGGATTCAAATAAGCCCACTAAAACTAGCACCGCGTTCACGGGTTTACTGTTAAATAGACCGCTGATGTTCATGCGAAATAATCATTTCTTCTCTCGATCATTGTAATCGGTTGGAACTAACGCAAGTGTATTTGTAAATTCAATAAAATCAGGCGACTCGAGTCGAGGGGAATACTGTTATCCTCTCGTCGCCATTACCGGGTTCGTGGGAAGTGGGGGAATAGCGTCGTAGAGGGGAAAGAGTCTGGTTCCAGCAGAGAACAATACAATTCGTACAAGAGACACTACGTAAGAATTCGTGTAAGAATTCTGGAAAACTGGAGCACGGTTTTCCCGGCGAAATCAATGCCCATTTCCCTATTTGGAACAGGGACCTATATTCTACCTATATTCCCAGTGTCGCCAGAAGTTACCGAAACGTGTAGCTTTCTCCTCTCCTCCTTTTCCCCTTCTACTATCCTATTCCACTACCATGAGCCAGAGGTGTTATTTGGCGAAACAAATATTTCAAATACTATTTAATATTTTAGATTTCATTTTGCTTAAAGAAAATAGTGTTTTAAATAAGATATGCAATTTCGAAAATAAAATATTTCCATTTTAACAACCAGAAACACGAAATAAAGTATTTTACTTTTGACATTGTTATAATACTCTGAGGAACCGCAAAAACATCATAGTCTATTTTATCGTTAAGAAACGATTTACACCCATAAATGTATTGCATTCGAACCATTGTTTCCAGCAATAATATTTATAATTGAAATTGAAAGTAAAGACAAAGTACAAATATTTTCAATATTCTCCAAATAAAATCTTATTTTCAAAAAAATTACTGCCTCAAATAAAATATTTTATTTTCGAAGTTGTGTACACATACTTTAAAATAAATAGGATTATTTACTATGTACTATTTAAAATATTATATATTTTTCCCAGGTCTGCCATGAGCACACTCCAACGTTCTCCACTAAGACCATAGACCACGGTGCCCGTGCCGTAGACTGGTCTGGCTATCAGAGAGGGGGTAAACTGTATTGCCCCCGATTTCCTCGATCTGGCGACACTGTATTCCACTATGACGGGAGCGCGAAGTAGTGTCAGGTAAGACCGAAGTCTCCTTCAGTTTCGTATTTCAGTTCTCCCGTTGCTTGGGGTGGGTTCCAACTCTCTGGGATTAGGCGGATCGATTATACGAGGGTGGTAATGCGCCGATCGCAGTTAAATGCGACACCGTGTTCTCCAGTGTATGTAAACGTATCCCGCCGCCGCGTCTCGAAACTACTTACATTCCCCGCCTATCCTTTGGCCTGCTCCTTTGTCGATCCCGGTAAACATTGGCTTGTTTGGCCGACGGAGAAGTCGTCGGAGGACTCGTCGACGGTTGCGACACGGGGCCGAAGAACACGGTGAGGGGGGGAGGGAGTCCGTCGGGTTGCCGATGGGTCGACGGAGGCGACGAGTCCTTCGAGTTTCTTTTATTTCTTCGCTTTCTCCCTTTCCACCCTCTCCGACTCGTTCTCGCTTTTCGTTTCTCCTTCTTCTTTCTTTTTCCTTCCCGTCCATTCCAACGAGGAGCATTCATTGTCCACTCGCGAACTTTTCGAGCTCTCGTGCACGGCGCACACAAAAAGGAGAATGGAAGGAGGAGATTGATTGTGAGACCGCCAGGTACAGGCCAGCCCTTCTCGCTTTTCTAACCCTTCGCTTGTTTCGAGACCACCCCTCGCCTCTCGAGGCTTGATGAATTTATGATAACGTTTAATGTCCCGCTCGGCGACAGGATTTCTTTGCTCGCGTGCCCGAGCCCCATTGTTCGAGACCGGCCCCGCCCCGGCTTGTTTGGATCGCGTTTGTCGACGCGGTGTTTTTTTTGTATTTTTCTAACTGATCCGTGATGCGAAGGGTGCTTAGAGGGAGACTATCGTCGCGTGCTTAATTGAAGGGCTGCGGATTCGTCGTAACCAACCGTGTTCGTCGACGCAACAAGTGTTGATACTGTTCATGTCCGCTGTTTAGTGGAATGTTTTCTAGCGTCACGTTGAGAATGTTTTCTCGGATATTCGATATTTTATTGTAATTTGTCTACACAGTTTATAGTAGATACTCATCGGCATTAATAATGGCACAATTAATTGGCCGCATTGACTGACACAACCTCGGTTATTGTATTAATTAATGCATTAATTACGTAAAGCGAGCGTCGCTACACCAATTACTGTACTAATTGTTTAAAGCATAGTCGGGTGGATTAATTGAAGAGCAGTGTAATTAAGGTTAATTATTTCATAAAATATTTGCTCCACGGTGCAGTAATTAATATAAACCAACAATTAATGGGCTAGTTGGCAAATAAAACGAGAACAAACTGTGAATGGTAAAAGACAGTTTTAAACGCGTGTCGAGAAACGTGTTCGACTTGAGAAAAAATGGCGGAGAACAATGTTTACCGACGAATGAAAATATCGTATTGCAACATGATCATTCCTCCGGGTTGCACGTCCGAAATAATTGAAACACAATAGCTGATCTTTAAAATTTACATTTTTACTATTTATTTGTCTGCTTATGATCCCGAGACTGTGAGGACGTTGCATAATAATGGAACGCGAGGTGTCTGATATACAACAGCCCGTGGTATAAGACATTTATTTGTTCATTCATAAATAATCCGCGGAGGAGCATTTTTTTCAGAAGCAAATAGATACTCCGCAACCGTGCAAAATCCCAAAGCCCACATTCACCTTGAAGACAGCATGCATGAGTAATTCAAGGAGGTACATTTCGATCTCTTATCCTTCGCGGTGAGGTAAAAGGTTCATATTTTCAGGTCTGCCAACTTGTCTTCCCTATTTCTATATCTCTTTTCTGCACGCGGATGTTTGCACGCTCAATATGCACACGCCCCCGCACACATATCTTGCCGAGGCTTTTCTTCTTTTCTATTATTAAACATTAATACGCCTTACGGTTCCCGCAGAAAACATGAATCCCCGCGGAAAGAAATACGAACGCAGGGAAAATCCTCTAACTCGTATTTCTGCTGCGCGCTCCGCTCCGCTGCTGTTATTGGTGTCACGCTGAACACGAAAATATGAATTCGTCGAGTCCCTTCAGAGAACAACAGAGCTCTTCAAATTAGATTTTGTGTGCGCGCGCGTGTGTTTGTGTGCTTTCGTGTGGTTTTCACGGTTTTTTTCGCTGCATCGAAACCTGACCCGTCATTTTTCATCGTTCGGTTTAAATAATAGTTTTCTTTATCTGAGGTGAATCAAAAGTTAAAGTAGAGGATGGGGACGGATAAACGTGCATACTATTATAGGAAAACTTAGGAGCGGAGGGGAGGGAGCACAAATTGAGGGGAAAAAGTTCAATTTCAATGACCAAGTTTGGATTACTACAAAAAAACAAAACAGTTTCGATATACTTCAGTATGCTCGCTAAAATGTACTGATAAAATGACAAATTTTTGTCCCCTTGACTCAAAAAATGAATGAAAGTGTTAACAGATTGGCACCTAGGAGTAAAATTAAGAAAATGAAGATCAAATTAAAAATCTTAAAAACTTTAGGAGACATCTACTCTTCTGTAGGAGATAAGCTTCTCCACTGTGATCCGTATTTCCAGGTAAAAAAAGACGAGGATTCGTCCTTAATCTTGGTACGCCGGGGATCAGTTTGATTTCAGATTGAACACGAACGTATTCTCAATTTTCCTGCGTGGATCGATGCCGCGTTCCCGACAATTTACTGTCTCTTCGTCACATCAGCAAATTAGATTAGCCCGAGGAGGATTCCCCTTCCATTTTCTTCGCCGTCTGGTCGCCTTCCTTTCCGCTACTTCCGTCGCGTCGTTTACTTCCCGCTACAAGGATCACCTCGGATTGGCGGAAAATTAGCGCGGTCTTCGTATCCCTTTAGATCCTCGGGAAATCCTCGCGACAGCAAAATAAATTAGAAGCTGATGTTTTAATGGAAAAACGAAAGTCTGCCACTTAGATTAATCAAATTATCAGAGACACCTTTCGTTACAAACTTTTTGATATTTCCATCGCCATCGAACAATTTCGTCAACAATATTCAATAGTACATTGTCGTACACGAAACGTCGAGATTCGCAATTTCGAGATGGATGGGTGTGTATGAAATATTCGATTTCGCGAAACTTGACTTGCTCAATTTTTCGATGAAAAATGCATCGACGCGACATTTATTGCATACGAATATAAAGTTTCAAGTTAACTAGAATGAATAGGATTAATAGAGCGTCGATTGTTTCGTTAATTAAGTTATTGTTTGACTTTTTTCAAACGTGCAATGGCAACCTGATTCGTGGCAGCCATTCAACTGTGATAGAATAATTAATACATTTATTTTTAAATTCAATGATTTAAAATTATTTATTTTAAAACTGGCAAAATTATTAATTTGTTGGCAAAAAATGTGCGAAACGCAACGACAACGATTTGGAGGCAGAGTTGAATTGGACAACAGTAATAAATTATTTTAGTTGTAATTAACGTAATAATTTCAATCATTGCCCTTACGAATCACCAGTCGCATCAATAAATTACAGTGGTATTTATCGCGCGGAGTGGAACAATTGATGATTTGTAACATTCACGGGTCGATATTAACAAGTGCATAATTAATCGGTACATTTGATGAATTTAACAACAACTATTATTACGAATACGCATCGCAATGATATCCACTGATATCTGGAGAATTATTTTCAGAAATAATTCACGCGGTCTCGGGGAACAGTATATTGCGATACAAGCACATTGTAATTCCGTCGTATTACATTACTCTTCAATGGGTCGTATTAACCGTGCAAAGTATACTTTCAATGGCGGGGAGGCCGGTACAATGGTCGCGGGAAATTATTCCGCAAGCTGTTCCGAGGAACCTTATCGTCGGAAACGGATCCTTTATCCTCTTGGAAAATGTTTTATAGTCCATGTTATCAATATCCCTCTTTTTCCGAGTTTCTATTTGCGTTTCAATTACTCCGTCAACGAAGTTTGCATAATTCCCTATGAGATCGGTGCGCGCTCCGTTAACGAAGATCAAAATTTATGAGAATTCACCGTCGAAAGACGTTCACCAACATTCGCGATTTCGCTCGAGATCGAATGAAGCTATCCCTCAGTCCGGAATAACGGGCAATTGCCTGTAACTGGTAATATTACAGACGTAATTTCCCATCCTCGGCGGCTCCCTCGGCAAACTCTCGTCGCGATCCCCTCCGTCGATGCTCGTCCGAAACCGAGAGGGAATTTTCAGGAAGACGAGCCGGAGATAACGTAAATTTACTGTCCGGTTGTTTTCGATTCTCTCGGCGATCTTTGTGGGATCCAACTTCCTTTTAATAAACGCAAAGAGTCTCGCCGCTGGTGCTCACGGTTTATCAACAAGGAAGAATAATCCTTCGTTCACCAGGAGAATTCATCCCTGGACCCAGCCTCTTTCTCCCCCCCATCACCGTCCCCCGTCGCCCCGACGCCGCCGTTGCTTTTGATGCCTTTGACTGAAAAAGGGGGCCAGGGGGTGTAACAGTCGCGGCTTTATGAAGCAACGCGAAGATTTTCCTCGAAACTTTCCTTATCGCATCCCCTCCGGGATTGTGAGGCTCCTCGCATTCGTTATCGGTAATCCGGTACTTTCTTACCGCTATCGGATACGCCGTAATAGAAATGAAATAGATTGAAAGTTTCGGTATGAAAAGAACTTCGAATCTGATTTTCGTGCGCCCCTCGCCGAATTCGCGGACCCACGCGCCGCGCCGATGCTCGTTGGGCGACTGGGGACGCTCGCAACTTGCGCGAAAATCACCTAGGTTCACTCAAATATTAATCGACCTTCATAGTTGTGCGAAAACAGATGAGGAAAAATTTTAGGGTGATTCTTCATGACTATACGAAGCAGGAGTTAAATAAAAATTCAATTCATCCCTTAATGGCCTCTTTCTAATATTTTATAGTTTAACATTTCACCCAGCTGGTTTCTCCGTAAATGCATAAAGAGCAGCAGTCTACTCATGACAATATAAGACGGAAATGAAAAATATAAAAATTGTAATTTCGGTTGCGTTTTTTAGTTATTGACAGTGCAAAAGCCGCCTGAAGCGCTGCAACCCGATCAACAGAGCTGTACGTTGGATAGATCATACCCGGGATGTACTCAACGTACACCTCTGTTGATCGGGTTGCAGCACTTCAGGCAGATTTTTCATTTTCGTTTTATATCGTCATATAAAATCATCACTCCTTTATGAAAATGTATTTTCGCAGTGTTTTGAAGCAATGGCGTATAAATTAATCATCGAGGACCAGGCTGGATGAACATTAGTGGCCAATTTCATTTTTAAATGGTTGAGCATCGAGCCAATTTTTCACACGTTTTATCCTGCGTGGAGGCGTTGTCGTATCGGAGTACGACACTTCTGCCTGGTATTGGCATATTCTCAATTCTTCCCCACAAGCGTTTTTCCTCATTTTTAATAGAATGTCTTTGCAGATGCATATACTACTCTATTATATCGTCGATTCGATGTAATGGACCTATTACCGTCGTACACCGTATGGCGTAATGCGCCCTCATTCCATAAGCGTCGCGTCGCCAAATTTAACTGTTTGAAAAGCGGTTTTCATGTTTCCTCTTCCAACACCGGAAATGTCTATCGAATGGAAATCGATCGATTGGTGCTCCGATTTCAACTTGTCTTCGGATAATTTTACCAAAACGAGTTAAACTTTTTTCTTTCGCTTCAGATTAAAATTGTTACATTTAAAACGACACGTAGGAAACGCAATCTTATTACTTTGATATCACTGTACGCAAAGAGTCAGAAATCACTTCGATAATTTCTTAGTTAGCTTCCAGACGAAACGGGAGCGTGTAAATCAAGACTCGCCGCAGCGGTTATTCGTTTTACCTAATCGAATTTCGCGAGCTTAGTCGATGTATCATCCTCGTGATTAATAGCTTCGTTTCGCAGCCGGAGTGTCGTTAGCCCTTGAGTAATGTGACAGTAGTGTGTACCAGATTACGATTAAAATGATTGGAAATCACGAATCAACGTAATGGAAAATTACCAATTTAATTGAATAGCCGGAGGATCACGGTATTTTCTAAAGTAACGTGTTCTCTGAAGATTGGTAAATACATTAACCGTCGATTTACGTGAAAAAAATTGTATTCTACATTTTCTACTTATTTTTTACAAAAATATTAAGTTGTTGCATATGAAATGTCCGATTTCAGAATGCAACTCTTATAAAACGTTTCGATCAAGAAGATATTTTTGGTCGAAAAACGTATCGACCAGAGCCAGTCTTTTCTGCATGGAACAGAGCAATTTAGTGAAGTATAAGGATCGAATGGAGGCTCTAGAGAACCTGCATTCGGATGTCTGCAGACGCGAACGAACAGCTTTTGACACGACTGCCGTTTGCTAGAGACGCCATGCACAATAGATAATCGCGCGAGGCGTCGGTAGAGAAGTGCATGGGATAAGTCAGCAAGAGGTGGAAACTGTAACAACTGTTAACTGCATCGACGGCGAACTTCGCTCGTAGTAAAACGCATAAATAATGGGAAACTTTGTGCAGTAGATAATAGAACGGACTAAATGCGTTTCCGCGTTGCCGGTGACAATAGATAACCCTGCGACGTTGCCGTAAGTAGTACATAGTATTACATATAAGTCAGACGGAGCACTGGTGTGCCCTACTGTCCACTGCTTCAATTAAGTTTGCTCGTTATGAAAGACCGTAATGCCACTGGAAGGGGCAAACATGCTCGTTTACGTACGACTGAAGCGAGCAAATAGATATTGTATTAAGTACTCGTAGGCAAAAATGAAAGGGCTTCAGTGTCGGAGGATAACTGAAACACCGTTGTTCCATATTTCCTACAATTTATCGTAATTCTCAAATCTCGCTAGGCCATATGTTTTTGCGTTGGAAGTTGTGCATTCAACCGTCTGATATTTCATTAAAATGGTTTAATCAAAATGGTTTGTAATCAGCTGCAACGAATCCATTGATATCTCGAAATTAAAATTCCAATTTGTACACCGACAAGCAAAATTATTGAGACGTACAAGCTTTATGCGAAATAATTAAACCTGCACAGGATTGTTCTGCACAATTTTCTTTTATTCTTGTTCCCTTTCGTAGAAGAATACCTGCGTTTGGTTTAATAACACCCTCTCTTTTCTTTACTAATTAATATTTCTTTCTCCCCTTCCTCTTTGCTTGTTTTTATCGATTTTTACTGAATTGTTTGCTCGTTCCACCTTGTTTTATTTATTACTGAAAATACCCGGGGAAATCTTGCTGGAGCGGCACATGAGTGGCACCAATTAAGGCGGAAAACAATTTGAAAATTATACAAATCTCAGCCCGAATGAATAATTTCCGGGATAAAAAGTGAAATAAAAAAATAAATAAATTTATTTATCTACCAAATGGAAATTAAAAAATCATTATGACGCCCTATCGTGTTGCACCTGACTATAAATAAATACATTAGGTTGGAGGCAGAGGTGGACATTATTTGGCGAAAAATATATTTGAAATGTTATTTAATATTTTAGATTTTATTTTGCTTATAGGGGAAATTTTATTTTAAATAAGATATAGAATTTCTCTCGAAAATAAAATATTTCTATTTCAACAATTTGATCCACGAAATAAAATATTTCACTTTTTGGTCATAATGGTTCAAATAATAATAATGTAATAGTAATAATGGAAATTACATCATTTAATAATATTAAACATATATACAATATTATATTTTTATAAATTCATTCAAATGTTTTCTTTAAAATACAACGGAACTTTCATCACCAAGGGAATTCGTCCGGGTGCTGTCTTGAGAATCCGCGGAGGGGGATGCAATTTTCTATGGTTATTCGCCATGTCTTAAGGGGGTCAGTTGCAGCAGGTGCGGGGCGGAATCCCCGCGGAAGGCTAGGGAACGGTGGAAATTTACTGCGGGACTCATTTCGGTCCCGGGAATAAATGGACACTTGTCCGTGAACGCTGTAAGCTTGTGAGAAAAGACATGGCTCTCGTGGTTTATCGCCGAGACAAACGGACCGATTAAAACAGAAATAAACGCTTCGCTTACCGACGCTGCGCTGCGCTCGTGAAACTTTCTAAGTGTCCATCTAACGCCGCCAGACGCGTCAGACATGAGAAATAATCCGCGGATTTCCCTTCACCCTTTCTGCCGTAGCCGCGCGGCCGCTGGGAATTAACAGTCCTTTGAAGGCGCACAGGATTCTTGTATTGATCGTGTCCGCCACTGTAATGAAGCAAAAGAAATTTGTTATTTAAACGGCAACGGATAAAGGCGCCAGACTTTGTAGAAAGAAAACAATTCAAACGTTCAATCGGTTGAGCTTCACTTGAGGAAACCAGAAATTATTAACTCTTTTTAATGTAATCCTGTAGATTTTGACGAGAAGATGACGAAAATCGAAGTTCCAATGTTACGAATTCACGGATTCAAAAGTTATGCGTGTTTCAAGTCCAGCGATCTTCACTGTAAATCGTTGTTGCGACATTGAGAATTATAAATTTGAATAACAAATAATTGCTAGTAGTTTTCTTCAATTATTATCATTTCCAGCAGGAAAGAACATCGACAGAACAATTTCCGATCGATTATCACTGCTCCCACTGACGTGGGTTCCATCGATACTCTCGTCGCTTAGAGCGAAGACGCCGGAGATTTAATTAGTTAGGGTGTCTTCGGTGTCAGGCGTGGCCGCGCCAGCAAAGTTATGGCTTTTACCAGATGTGTACTTGATCAATATTGATGTTGGATCAGGCTACAATTCATTCAACGCTTTATATCGAATATTGGAGGAAGTGACAGGCTAAGCTTGGTTTACGACGACGGATAAGAGTGCGAAGTGGTATGGATGTTGTTGACACGCCGAACGGTCACGCTTGCTAACAACTAAAGTCCACCAATAAAACAAACACCTACTGCGGGTTTGTTTGGTTGATTTATCGATTAGAAATATTTGGGATCAATAATTCCTTGGGCGTTTCTGTTCAAACAAATTCGTCTCGGCCATGAGATCTTTCCAGAAACGGGATCGCAAGGATTTGTTTCCGTTTAAGCATTTTTATTCTGTCTTTCCAAAGTGTAGAACGTTGAAAATACTTTCTCAAATATTATCCTTAAATCCTTATAATTAAAATGTACCGCTTAAATGGAAAATTGATAGAAAACAACCGGTTTATAGACACTTCTCCCCTGAAATGCGAGGTATGGTTATCGACGCGGGTTTATCGCGACGCGAGCCGTTTGCCGAGTAAATAAGTGTGTACATATTTGCCAATATAGCCGGTCACCGAAATTTCTACGTATACAGGCGAGCTACCCCGGCGATTCTATTATACGAGCCAATTATTATTATGTATATCGATGCTGCATCTAGTCGTTCAAATACACGTTCTCGGCGTGCCGCGTCGGATGAATCGACGGCAATCGATATAATTATACGCTCCTGTGCCATCCTCCAAGGAGGAACTAATTACCAATCGATGTTTCAGCAACTTCCAGAAGGCAGTAGTTTCGACGGTAGTTTGTCCACAAGTGGTTATTCTAGCCAGAGCGCGATGAATGTCCAATTACAGAGATCCTTTCAAGAAAGGTTAGTGAACTCGGAAATGAAATTATGAAACTTTCTACGCGAGTATAGTTTTAGCGAGTGCACTCGCTCCTCGTAAAAAAGAGGGTGCAGAATTTTGCAAAAAATCTTCAATTTAAAATGTTCATTCTACAGAGGTACTTTCATATTTCTATATGTTCTGGTCAAATCTCTATTTTCGTAGTTTCTTTGCGTAAAAGCTAGACGAAGTTAAACGTTCTCTCATCCTCCGCAGAGTAGGTGTGATAACATTTATTACATTTATTATATTTTATTTATGAGACATTCGCGAAAATCCACAGTGAAGGGCTGTTCTCGCAAATTCCTATTTCTGTAGTTTCTTTTTAATAAAAGCTAGAAAAGGTGAGTACGCGACTTTAAACGTTCTCTGATCTTCCGCAGAATGGGTACGATAAAGTTTATTACGGTATAAATGCATAAAGCCTCGCAGTACACATATGTGCATACAGTGACCACTTGTACCGCGATTGATATCGGTAGCTGGAAAGATTGACGTATGATTAATCGAGAACGAGAGTTCGCGGTCCATTGTTTGGCGACGTGATCGAACCTCGGTGATTTGATTCGATCGTCGACATCGTTATGCACATTGCACGTACTTAGCTAGCACGCGAATTCGAGAGGCCGCCGCGGCAATAAATGTTTTCAGTACTCTTTGAGCGCGGCCCTTGCCCGCGCGGCGACAAGTCATCGTTTTAACGGCGAAATTGAATCGACAAGTCCTCCGCTATGAAACCGACGCAACAACGACCGCGGAAGTGGTCAGGAGGCACTTGGTCGATCGGGAAAATCGATCACGAGCGAGGTCTTCAGCCCGTGTCCGATAAAAACTTTCTCAACGACCCTTTCCGGCCCAGCATTCTACTTCACGTCTTCCCCCTCTCTCCCTTTGTTCTTCTACAATATCTTTTATACCACGACCTCGTTTCCACGGAGAGCTCGATGGGCAGAGAGAAAGAGTGCGACGATGAGGAAGTGAGGGAAGGGGTAGGGGAGAGAAGCCGGAGAGAACAGCTGAAACATTAAATTCTAAATGAAAAGGCAGCGGCGAGCAGGACTTCGGAATTTCAGGTCGAGGAAAAGAAGGGGTTGGAGAAAAAAACTGGAAGAAGAGGAAGTTGAGGAACGAACTGGGGTGAGAGGGGAGGAGGAAGGTGTAAAAGCGAAGCTGTAAAACGTGGGCAGAATCTCTCGGTTGATTCACGGGTACCTCGGCTATGTCGAGCGACGGCCAGGAGAGAGAGAGAGAGAGAAAGAAAGGGAAAAAAAGATATTCGAAACTACTCGACGAGATCTGGCGGTTTATTCGACGTTCAGCGTAAATGAAGTTCCGGAAGTGACGCGTACCCGGCCGAAAAAAACTTGTTAAAATACGACGCGACGCGCGACCCCCGGAACGTTGCTGGGTGACACGATATGGACGCGGGTCACGACAGGCTGACGCGATCCAAAAGAAGAGTGAGAGAGGACCTTGATGTTTTACTTTTCCTCTCGACCTGCTTCCGAAGCGGCCCCATTGAATCTTGATCGTCGCGTTAAACGATTAGCAATTTATTACTGGACGCTCTAGATTCTCCCCTGCCACCAGCTACTCAGAGGTGGGCGTTATTTGTCGAAACAAATATTTCAAATACTATTTAATATTTTAGACTTTATTTTGCTTATAAAAAAAATAAGATATACAATTTCGAAAATAAAATATTTCTATTTTAACAACCAGAAACAGGAAATGAAACGATTTACACCCATAAATGTATTGAATTCGAACCATTATTTTCAGCAATAATATTTAAAATCGAACTGAAAATAAAGACGACATACCAATATTTTCAATATTCTTCAAATAAAATACTATTTACAATGACGGCATTATGGTTTTACTTCAAAAATGGCAAAAGGTGGTCGATCAAAATACTTGCATACTTGATTTAATAAACTTCATTTAAAATATGAAAAAAACTTGATTCTCATTTCTGCATTAAAATACGAAGAAACTGTGTCCCCAACCTAATATGTTTAACGGGTTGAAAATAATGTAACAGTGTCTTTACATTTTTCTAACATTTTTGCTGTTCTAAATTTCACCTACTTCTTTTTTCCATAAATACGTAAAATCCGCTGTCTAATTATAACGGTACTAAGATATTCTTTATCCCAAGAATATTGTCGAAAAGAAAATAAAATTAATATTTCTGGCATGGCTACATTTACTTCACAGCTTAAATATTGATTGGAAACGAATCAAATCTTATTTCAACCGGAAAGAATGTAACATTCATATTTGTTAGACTTCATTAAAATCTTCGTTGCCAGTTTGACTGGTTAAAATACAGCAAGGGGTGAAATTATGTCATAAATAGATGGATTTAATCGTGATTGTTCTAACTCTGTATAAGCATGGCGATCAAAAGGTAGAAAGAATGTCCCTCGATTTCCATGAAATTGACATCGGCGAAGCGGAGAATTTTTTTTCGAGAAACGCGAAGATTCGACGGGATAGAATGGTTTCCCTTTGGTCTCATAGCAATTTCGCGGAGGAAGTCGTTGAAGCTCGCGGCGCGCGGCCGCGGCCGTAGCGATTGAGGAAACCAATCCAAGAATTCAGAAACACATACAGACGAGTTGTTAGATTCAGTTGTTATCAATAGAAGTTCCTGCTCGGAGAAAAATAACGTTTTCCGTATGCATTGCGCGTAACTTGGATGCAGACATGCTCCGCGCTGAATGAATATACATACACACATACACATATACGCGTTACCAGGAACTTCGGAATTCGAGGCAGAGAAGTTGGTCCCACGGGATGATAGTCGACCTGCGCCGATGATGAATAACCAAGCAGAAATACGATCTTTGACGGTTCATTAGCCGGTTCAGTGCCGCCCCGAAATTTTGCATCTCCGATAACGCTCCCTAAGTTAGTCAAAGTCAGAATTACCATACTTAATTGTTAGCAGCGACAACATTCAGCTGAAGAGTAAATTGTCGCGCGCGCATACATTATTAGCATTTCATGCATTCATCAATCTACTTTGTGTCGTTGATTAAAATACGGCGAAATCAGCGTTGCATTATCTCTTATGATGAGGGAGTAATCTACACTGTATAGGTATACGTATAAGAAACTTGTGCAGACAAAGAAACACGTTCCTGAATAAATTGCGTCGTTCGCGGTTGCAAAGTAGAGTACGCCTTAATCGACGAGACCTTCGAGCCTGTCAGTGTGCGAGTATTACTCATACTCGGAAAGCATTTCGAGACAAGGGATGGTTCGTGTCATATTCCGCGGGAAAGAAATTTTTCAAGCCGTTTCAACTCATTTTTTTTCTGGCTGGAACGTCGCCGTGGAAAACGTAGTCGAGGGAAACCGATGATAGAAGTGGACCGAGTGTCCGTTCGGTCACGTAAGACGATAAATCATGCGGTTACTGCATCTCCATGTGAAAGCGCGTGTGCATGAATTACGCTCGCGGTTATGCGTGCGAGCACATCCACATTCGGGAAAGTCCTGGCTACGCTGCCTATGTGAAAGAGCGTTCTATAGGCGGTCGCAACTGTAGATTACAGCTTACAGCTGGCTAGCACTGTATTTACCTGCGATGTTACAGGTATTTAATATTCTATTTACAATATTCCCTGTCTATGTGTCATTGTTAGTCGTTCGGAGCTGCCTGGCATTATGGGTACTATGACGAGGTTAACAGCTGCCTTCTATTAGCCCGATTGATATTCGTATTGATCGATAACGGTATGCTCGCGATCAGTAGACGATGAGTTCTGTAAAATATTGTATTTGGTTGGCAAGAAAGTAATTTCGGTATTTCAAGGTGAAATAGAACCCCATTCTTTTTATTCAAGCAATGAACTTTAATGAATAAGACATTTTCCTTTTTGTTCGATGCTCTTTTGAAAAGGTATAAATAAGAAAATATTTTATTGATTAAAGTTCATCGCGTTTGAATAAAGAAATTCGGTTTTGTTTTACCTTAAAATACCGAAATTATGTCATATTGTCATTTTTATGAGGGAACATGTACAACATACTTTCGAGACTCGGTAGGTGTAGTGTGAAGGGGGTAGACTCGTTTCTGGGATTTCTCATTTCTTGAAAATGCAAAAATGGGGGTTTTCAGTAAGCAGTCAATCAAAGTTTACTATTTTAAAAATATTAAAATATAAAAAATATTATTAACCATTTAACTGGATTCGATATTTTATGGAAAACCAGGAAAGAAATGATTTTCCCTGTTTAGTGCATTTTAATGTAAGCGTGGTTTTTAAGAAGTTTTTTTTTATATATTTTATTTTCTACTTTTATTGTGTCATCGGAAGCAAGTGTGTATACAAAACTTCAGCCAGATTGGACTATGGGAAGAGGTTTAAATTTCGATTACAAGATTTGCATTATCGAGAACTACCCCCTTAAATAAAATACTACAGAACCTTCCCTCCAACCTAATATAAAGCTCCAGCACCGATTCAGAGGTGCAGAATCATCCTGATCGGGATGCTTATTTTTTGTACACCCTGTACAGCAGTTCCGTGTTGTTTGTCGAGGGTAAACGATCCCGCGCCCGTCGTCGGTCGAGAAACTAATCTATCTGACTTGTCAGACGCGTCACGGTGCAGTTCGACGGAGAACCGGTTTCGGTAAATTCCTGTTGAAAGAAAGTCCACGCAGTCCGATAAATCGGAACTCCTTCCGTGGCAGTTAGCGAGTTGCGAGGGAGTTCCGGCGAAACAATTTCGCAACATCGGTCGCGGTCATTCGATAACCGGGGAAGCTGGTTTCTCGAACAGCCACGCGAATTGCACGCTGCTCCGGGAACTTTATCGGCGATAGGATACTCTCTTGTGCAACTTGCCGCGCTAATAATCTTTGCGTCGCGCGGAAGTTTCCCCACGCATATCCGCATGTATCCGCGTGCACCGCAGGGTGAGCTTATGCGGCAGCGAACTTTCCGGCGACGGCCGATATCAATTTGGTAAACGACAGGGGAGTTTTCAACTCGAGAACGAGGCGGGCGAGAGCCCTGGCCACCTTTCGGATGTCAGCCATATTATCCGTCGAATAGCCTCGAATGCTTCTGCTTCCACTCTCCTGCTGGCACATGCGAGCTGGCTGTAGACAATCCGCGAACCCGCCCCGCCGTTGTATTCACTTTTATCTCGATTCTCGAGAATCGGCGCGGCTGCCTCGAGATGCGAGTATACGCTCGACTCGAGCTTCTCGCTCCCTGATATTTTATCATTTTTCGTACTGTTCGAGCACGGCTCACGGTTTTACCCGACCGGGACACTACGAATACCCGAGGAAAATCTGCTACACGATTGCAATTTGCGAGGCAAATGCCTGCTGAGCTGTACGATCAACTTTTATGGTATACGGACCACGCACGCTTCTACATTTCCTCTTTGATCGAATGGGAACCGAGCGTCGTGCAAGAGGAGCTGGAATGGTTCAGCCGGGCCTAATTTTTCTGATTGCGCGCTGATATTAACACTAAACTTACCGACACTTAAAAGTAACTGGTACACGTTCTCTTATATAAAAATGACGAGATAATGTTGAATGTTACGCGTTTCTCTCTCATTTTAGATGAAATAAAATTTGATTGGTTTGTAAGCAATATTTAGGCAGTAAAATAAATATAGCCACACAAAAAATCAAAATTTTCTTCTCTGTTCTACGACATTTTTGGGGTTAGAGACGTTTTAATCACTGTAACTGCGAAGAAAATATTGCGGCAGTGAAGAATCAACAGTTTCTAACTCATTTTCTACGTATTTTTCTCAAACCTTGCTCATACATAATATGTAAAGAGTTCTATAAGTAAACTAAGCATCACTTTGTTCCGGTATTCTGTACCTTATTATGTTCTCGCAGAATGTAGATCAAGACCGTTCCTCCGGGGCAAAACGGAATGGAATCGTTTCTGGTCGAATGAGAATTTTAACAGTGGGTAGATACTGTGCTCGATTGGGCAAACAGAATAGTCTTCTAGTCTCACGCGTAGAACACGGTCCATTACTGACCAGGCAGGCGGTAGAAAGCGGTCATGTATGCACAGTCAGTAGTATAGAACTATCTTTCCAGCAGACAAGTACCAACCGTAGCGTAGGGTTGCCGATACAGTAGGGAGTGCGTACATTTGAGGGTCAGTAGAATAGGATTGCTTGCGGCTCGACGCTACGAAATCAGAGGGAACTGTGTCGAGAAATTCCTGTCGATCCAATCAGCAGTATTAATTGCTGAAATGTGTTTAAGGAGCAAATATTAAACTCTTGTCAGACTTGTAAGTGAAACAAAAACATGACTTGTTAGTTCACAATGAAAATTGCTGTTGCTATTGAAGGTTCCATTAAAAAGTGTTTAGCCATAATCACCGGTTTAGTCTTGTTTCAGTATACTTTCTATTAATCACAGTACGGAAAATCGCAGTACTAGAAAAATTAAAACAAAAAAATATGCCATATGCGGTATCTTTTTTGATTTGATTTGATAATCCGTCGATTCCCTCACATACTAGTCAACAAATCAAGCGCTGCCTAATCGGTGAAAAATGTTTGGGAACGATCGGATTGATTCGTTTCAGCCGTTCACCGCGAAACCGCGTTCGTGGAAAACAGTTATGAAATCTTTGTCCGGCGTTACACAATGCGTGGCGCGGTGTCCCGGCGATAGATTTATCTCGCGCCGGCCATCATCGAGCCGAAACGATTGCGTAATTAGTTGCGAGCGCGCTTATTCGAGAACAGTCGGACGGCAATGCGGCGAGACACGTTAAAACGCGGACGCACGTCGGTCGGCCGGACTAATTAAAGGGATCGCGAAAAATGTAAGTATGCATCGATAAATCGTCAGTGTCTACGGTCATGACTAATGGGGATTAAAATATCTGATTCCGAGTAAATTGCCGCGGACACATTGCTCCGCGTCGCACCTCCCCGATAAACGTCAATTAAAACACAACGGCCCGGTCGTGTTAAATAAGCACACCAAGTATGTCACGTGCGGTCGCTCGAGAATTTAATAAATGTCGAATAAAAGCTTTTTTCATTTCCGCGGATCGTTTCGATTTATTTGTTCGCCGATGAACTGCGGCGGCCCATTGTTTCTGTTATCGTTTGCGCGCGTCATTTCGACCGATCAAATTTTTCGCTAATCGCGGTGTAAGCGTTGGTTTCGAAGAATTGAATTTTCATGAATTTCGCTGAAAAACTGCCGAGGATCATTCGCGAAATACCGCGGAATTTCGCGCGAAAATTCGTGCGAATTTACGACACCGGCTCCCATATGATTTGCCAGTACATTTAAGTGCAGTTTAATTTAATTATGCCCGTGTAGGACAGCAATGTGTTGAAACAGTGAAAATAAATTATTCGGTTGGCTCGATACTCGAACGCACGAAGGAATTTTCCGTACTATTATATTTCATTTATTTGACAGTCGGAACCGGATGCATTGTCCCTGCAAATCCGCGAAATATCGAGGAATTTTGCATTCGGACCACGGCATTGTAATTTCAACATTCTCAACGTTACCAATGTGTGAACTCGAAAGAAATTACAGTCTGCTACACAAGAGCGTACACTCGATGTCTAAATGCAACTCGTTACCCAAGATTTATGGACGAATCGAAAATATTTATAAAATGTTACGCTTTTACCCAATAATTAATCACTCTTCTGATTGTTATTGTTGCATTTCAATGTTCAAGCCCACTCTGCACTAATTTGTTGACGTATTCTCGTTAATTCTACGTAATCGGTCACATAGATCTTTATGTGACTCCGACATAAATATATTTTTATTCAATAAAATAAAATACTTCAATTCAAAATAAATATTTGCCAGCGTAGAGTCCACACATTTTTGTCGTAGATGTGTATAAAATCCGCTGTCCATTAATTACACACAGGCTTTAATTAATTATATTATTATCAATTATATTTTACGTACACACCGTTAAACTGTTAAGTTCAAAGTACACGTAAGCTTATAGACTGTTGATACAATCTATGTATTGTATGTCTTAATTCCCCTGAATGAGGCACGGCGATTAATTTCACATTCGCCGGCGCTGTATAAATATCGTCGCAAGCAAGCGTAACGAGATTTACGACCCCGCGAAATTCGGGATGCGAATTGCGGTGTTTGGGGACGCAACACTGCCAATGAGGTTTGTTTTGTGTACGGGAATCATATTGTGATTGTTCAGAACGTTCCCAACTGGTTCAGAAAGTTTACAACCAGATAATTTCGCGAGGAGGAACTGGAACGTACTGGTCCACTGCTACACACCAGTGAACGAAATTACGTTAAGCGGCATTTCAATCTAAACAAAAATAATGGCATTTTACTTGCGAAGGTTGGGAGACACTGTTATTGATCTTTATGCATTTCTGGATGAAGTTTACACGTGTAAAATTGTTTTCTTCAACTGATCTGTATTATTTTTTATGAAAATAGACTAATGTTTTTAATTTTAAGTATTTTCTCCCTTTGCGAAAATGTTATCCGAGGCTTCGTTAAGGAGTTATTAACGAAAAACTCCGGCCAATCCGAGCGCGACTGCGAAAGGCCCCTCTGAGCGGACGGACCCCGGCTCGACCAATGGCGACGCCACGCTGAGTGGGGCCTTTCGCAGTCGCGCTCTGATTGACCGGTGTTTTTCGTTAATAACTCCTAAACAAAGCGGCGGAGAACATTTTCGCAAAGGACAAAGTTGCTTCAAATGACCCGAGCACAACATTTTTGGGACACCCTGTATAATACATATTCAACGACAAGCTATATTCGCGAAAGCAATAATTACATGTTTATGAATCTCATTGCCAGTAACTTTAAACAAAGTCGCCACTTCAGCGCGAAGATTCTCGAGGGAATAATCTGTCTGTAAACTAAGGAATCATTAATAATTCATTGAATCATTGACGGCCTTTTAGCCGTTGAATCGGAGGAGCCTCTCTTCCGCGCAATTTTCAAAGGTAAATTATTTAAGACACTGACAAACTGTATAATAATTAAAATTTCCTCGCGAAAGCTGTGTACAAGGGACGACGGGACGTAGACGCGACGCGACGGATGAAAAAAAAGGAAGACAAGCTGTCGAGTCGCGAGTGCGGCAGGCATCAACGGCATAAGCGAAAAAATAAGTCAACGTCAAAGGGGATGGCGCTACGACGAAGAACACCGTTTAGGCATTATTCATCCTTCATTGCGTGCAAACAAGCGTGTGCGCCACTATGCGCGCACAGCAGAATCTACTATATGTTATATGCATGTAGGTACGTACATATACGCAAGCACATAGACCGACTCGTATAAAACAGCACGATCGTTTTCGAAGCTTAAGGAAAATATTATTCTTTGAAATTGTCCCTTTCCTCGAGATCATTTTGTAACCAGACTTTCAGACCTTTACGCGTGGGCTGAATTTTCTGCCTCGTGTTGCAGAAACGAAGTTTCTTTTGTGAACAGTTTTCACAAGTAAAATAGAAACAATAATATTATAATATTTCAATAATATGTAAAATAATCTAAAAGTGAAGGAACAATTTTGTTGTAATAGATGAAAGCGTGACATTTACAATGCACCTTTAGCCTTTTCGAATCTCGTTCATGAAAATAATTCGAAATGAAGATGAATCTTCTCATAAAGTCGAAAATAATATAATATTAGATTGTTCGAATGTGTCTTTCCAGTTTTGTGTTCGACCTATACATCCCTGCCATAAGTGCATAAACTCCGCAGTCCACCTTAAGGGATGAAATCACAGTCTTTTGCCAAGATCACCCAGTACATTATACCCAAATTGTTTTCCGCTGTCTGCACGGCACTTGCCCTTTTATTCCTCCCTTGTCACCCTCCCTTCGGACGTGCTCGGTGTCACGTCACACATCACACGTCACAGGTCACACGTCACATGTCACACGGCACACGTCACACGTCCATTATGCCTTGCGAGCGTGAACACGGGCTCTATGTGTTTCGCATGCGAAAAGGGGAAGTGCTTTTCGGGATTCTCGTAAAACCTCGAGTTCATTTAGGTATCCAGATGATTAATTGGCCGGGTGCTCTACGCTATCCCCCTGGCGAAGAATCTCGTGTATACATATATACAATATATCATACGTATACAGGGAGCCTCAGGTGAGAGAAAATTTAAGGGGTGGTTTCTCCGTGACAATGTAACACTAAAATGATGAATAAATAAATTGCGATTTCGTCGTCGACTGTGAAAAATCCGCCTAAAATGCGGCAACCCGGCCAACAGGGGTGCACAGTATGACGTATGCAACTTACACCTATGTTGGACGGGTTGCCGCATTTTAGGCGGATTTTTAATTACGACAACGAAATCGCAATATTTTTATTCTTCATTTTAGTGTCACAGTGTCCGAACACCCGGTATGTATATATGTATATACATACACTCTGAAAGTATTCGAATATATTCATTGTTCCGATGTGGAAGAGTTCCATTGAACCTAATAACCAGGTTAATCAGTTGATGAAATATCTAGTTAAAACAAGTTACCTGGCTGAACGGACGTTTAATATTAAATCATTAACCGTCCATCACGTCGAATTACGGCCGTCTAGAACATTGTATAATTACTACTCTATTGCTCGTCCAATCTGTTCCGAAAATTCGAACTCATATCAGATGAAACGAGATATGTATAAGGAATTTTAATGAACGAACCGGACACGTGGCTGTGCGTGCGTAATCCTGAATCAATTTATGCGATCAGTGATTAAATTACATTTTAATCCGAGTTCAGTTATTGGCTTGCTTCGAAATAGTATACACACTACCTCTTGCTGGCTGCGGTTTCATTCTACAATAATCGAACGAGTCGTCGTAATTTTTGTACCCTATTATTCTGTATACAGGGTGTATAAAAAATGTATTTCGTCAATTATATCCAATTTTTATTGTCTAGTTTTGTCCCAGCACTAGTGTTTTAGCTTTTCGAAAATTACAAGACTCTATTTATTTAGATTCAGATTAAAAGAATCTATCGATCAATTTTCACGTAACCAACTTCATAGTTTCATTAATTGTGAAATGAAAAATATGAAACCGGTCGTCTGACCGGCAGTGGTTGGTTTAATGCTAGTGTTAATGAAAATATCTGAACATCTATCGCCATCAATGCATAGAAAATTTTCCAATGCAAGGGAATTTCCCAGCCAACTTGGAGGTCGATCGATTTGCGAAATTTAATTATAATTAATTTGTCCAGAGCAGTTCGTGACACCGGCGCGGCGGTCGGTTCGTTCGAGCGTGCATAGACCGAATGGCATTCTATTCGAAGAAATTTCTTGCCTCTCAATTCCGTTAGATTGCTCCCGTTACCTTTATTAAGCACCACTCGCGTTGCATCCTCAAAGACCCTCTCGACACACACGCAATGCACCGGCACGTATTTGAGCGCGTCTCTATCGCCAGAGTACTGTTCAATAACATCTAGAAGATAGTTCACTTTCGACTTCTGAACTGCGAAGTGTACTTGGAAAACTATCCGACCGTTCTCGTCAAATGTCGCGAGTAGTTTGGTCATCAGAACGCCATAAATTATTTGGAAGCTGTCTGAATTGCATTGGGAGAAACGATTCGTATAAAGAAATTAGTAAAAAGTGTATGAAAAGTAAGACCGCGGATGTTTATGCAATTCGCAATTTTTCTAGACAAATTTTAAGAAAGTGAAACTTGATTTTAAGAAACTGAAATAAATAAAAGTCTGTGGAATTTTATATTGCAGCAGTTCTTAAAAATTAATCGTAACAGTTCAGAGCAAACATCTTTCTGTTCTTCACCAAGATGTGGCTTTGCTGAATTTTGATGAATTCAATGTTCTCATTAGTTCACCTGAAAATCTATGGGGACGTCGAATGTAGAAATCCAAGACCGAGGGATCAACAATTCCGGAAGTCTGAAGATCAAAGGACTCTCCATTTGAGTGGACCAAGAGTAAAATCTGATGAAGATGTGCGGCTAAAATAATGAAACTCGCAATTCCATTCTCCGTAAGATATAAGACGGAGGTTCGGCTATCCGAGGAGTTTGAGATCTAAAAATTCAAGGACTCTCCGTAGCAAGGATTCAAAGTTCCAAGGAGCCGGAGTTGGCCAGCTTCAAAGTTCCGCAGCTCCTAAACTCCCCGCCTTGCTAGAGTCGTGAAGCCTAAACTTCTGATACTAAAGCTTCAAAAGCTCCGAAGCTCCAAGTTTCTTCTAACAACCGAACCGTTAGTGGATTACCGTTGTTTGGTACAAGCCTGTAGCTGACTTGAGCCAATAAACGGGAGCGTTGTTAGCAAACCGCTCTTTCTCCGCTGTATCATTTAAAGTCGACCCATCAAGCGTACGTATTTTTATTTTCCACCGGGGTTCCGAATAATATTCGGGAAACTTGTTACATCGCATCGTCATCATGCATAACGGCGCGTCGATTACGCAGACGAGATTTTAATTGTGCTCTCGACGCAATCGGCGCGGATCTAATTACGACAATTAGCTTGTGTCGGTATTGCTGTGAACCACGTTCGCTGACAAAAATACCGTGTTATTTAAATTATACTCGGTCATTGGCCCTCGGCGAGCGATCGATACGCGATTGCCCCCTCGTCGCTCGACTATCGGCCGTTTACTCGAGCATTTTATTGCAATGATGGCAAAAACGACGGACATGGTAGACCGCTAATCAGTGCGGGGACCTCTACGCTAGAAACTTTATTTCTCCGTAATTTCACAGATTTCCGGCTAGCCGATTCGCTCAATTTTTAGAGTCAACCCTTTCGAAGACTGCGGCCTCAGAGAAACATTAAGAAAATGTGTTAGAATTATAAATATGTTTTTCTGAGAAATTCTTTTAGTAAAATTCTCTACTGAAGCACATATTTAACCCTCATCCGTCACTGTTCTGTTATTTGTAGGTAAATTCCTTCGAAACTTGGTGACTTTTATTTGTTTAATGCGAAACATATAACTGCGAAAACCTAAAATTTAAATGTTAACTCATCAATTTCAAGGAAAAGTAACTGTTTGACTTGTTATTTTATCGATTTTTCGTATCACTGTGTCAATTTGACACCGAGGGACGGATTCAGTTCGTGAAATGAGGGACGGACGAGGGTTAAACAAAACCCTGAAGAAATCTAAATAAATGCAAATTTGTCATTTAATGAGGCAATGTTTGCCGATTGCGTTTAGTGCTGGGTAGTTCTAGTGTTAAAGATATCGAGAAACCCTTCGAGATACATGAACATATTAAAATTTGAACAAAATCCGAAACAGCACTTAGACAAGTGGAAAAGACACTTTGTGACCAGAGTCATTAATTATAATGTACGTAAAGAGCGGAACTTTTCAGCGTCTGTGTTCTATGTTTCGCGGGACGATCCGCCGAGAACGTACTAGCTGAAATCGTATTTCGATGGAGGCGAAGTGCTATTGTGCCGGCGTATTCGTCGTTTCTTCTGGGTCCGGTGTTTCTCGGTCGGGTTTCGGTAATTGATGCGCATATTTTCAAGGATTCGGGTTGCCTCGGGGGCGAAAGCTCGGCTCACGGAAAAACTCGTTAGATCCCGTAACAATGTTTCGTCGAGTGGCGGCGATGTTGGTGCGCCGGATTCGACGGTGGTTTCGCCCGGCTCATTGATTAAATTCTGCTACCACGACCTAAATAAAACACCGGCGGGCTCCTTCTTGGTCGGCTGATTGCAGGAAATGCAGATTAAGTGCGCGACCGATGGCGTGCGGGCTTGCCATTCGGAATTGAACGACTGATTCCTCCGTCGAGACCGTTGCCGTTTACCCGACAAACCGTCTCCCCCGACTAGACTCACGAAAAATCGGTCGCTTATTCGATAAACACTTTATCCAGAGGAAGACGTATCGGTATTGATTCGTCTGCGCCAGATTAGGCGAGCTTTTCCCCAGCTTTTCCCCGTGTCGCCTGTTGCCAGATATACATACATAAGTGAACCGTTCGACAGACCTTTTTGCGAGCAACGATTCAACTCCGCGCTATAAAAATCTGTTCTGCAGCGCGGCTCGCGTATGCGACAAAAAGGCAGTTTGTCAATGATAACGACACAACGGAAACGCGACAAAAAATGAACGGAAATATGGGACAATTTTTTAATCTGATAGCACTCAGGTATTCTTGTTTCAAAAGTTCAGCAACAGCAGCTTGTTTATGTGGCGACGATTATTAATAAAGAATGTAGTTTATTTCTAGAACTGAACTTTGATCATTTTTATTACCACGCTTATATTAACTTGCCGTGCCCACGAAGATTACGTCAATATAGTTCAGCGCTCCCCACCATTTATTTTTATAGTTACCAATGTCATGATTTTAGTTAAATTTATATTGAATTTTTCTATGTATTCCGACACGAATTTTATAACAGAAGAAATTTTGAACTAATTTCTTAAAATTTCGGGGAAAAATATTATTAATCATTTAACTGAATTTTTTTTCGGTATTTTATGGAGAACCAGGAAAAAAATTATTTTCTCCTTTCTACTGCATTTTAATATAAGCGTGGTTTTTAAAAAGTTTAAAAGTTTTATGAGCGCGGAAGTATGAAGCAACTAGAAAGGTGGCAAAAGATCATCGAGCAAAACGGAAAATATTTTACTGATTAAAGTTCATTGCTTGAATGGAAAAATTGGGTTTTATTTCACATTAAAATACAGAAATTACTTTCTTGCCAAACATTACTATAAATTGAGGAATTAAAAATTATATTCGACCTGCACCTAATGTAACAAATAATTATGTGAATCGATCAATTGCTCGGTAATCGGTGCAGCGATGTAATTACTTGTTCAATTATAACGTGGGAAACGCACAGGCACTGTGATAGTCAATTTATTTCCCAACAACTAATATAATATAATATAATATATCACGGTGTAATTGTTTCGGACAGTTTCTGAATTCTATTACGATGTTAGCGGGAACATTGTGAAATGGTTAGCCCTTATCAAAGACGGATCCAGGCGGCTCCGAAATGAACCACGACCCTGAAAATCGGCGAGCTTTTTGGGGTCGCTTCCGGTCGTATTACCGCAACTGAGCGTAACCCCCTCGGGATTACACGAACTGCCGGCGGTGGCAGATTGCTTGGCAAATAGGATTGTGCAGCCAAACAACTGCTAGCAGTTACGAGAGATTGGTATCGTGAAACGATGCCGGCGGAGTCTATGCCGGGGGGTCTAAATCGACTCAAGTTTTTCCATATTTGCATCCACCTCGAACTCACGGCGAAACATATCCGACGGAAGTGGCACCGAGTGCCGGAAGTGCGAGTAACTTACGCCGGTGAATATTCTTCGCGGCATTGTTTCCCTTCTCCGGTTAACCTTGCGCGAAACGACGCGAAACGGAACGCAGTTTCCTGTTCAGCGAAAATACAGAACACTGTCCATCCCCCTTGTCGGGATATCTACATACACGTAGGTCAATTACCTTATTTCAACCTCCTAATTCCTTAATCGTGCTGGAAATTAAATGCGACCATGGTATATTTTCCCAACCCTTCTGTCAATAACCAGGTACAGGTTTCTTTTTAAAACTGCTTTAATATTTTCGTGGATAAATAGCTCAATTATTGTAGGCTTTTGTGTTCTCTTGGATGATCAGAAAAGTAGTGTAGCTAAATAATAATTTATTCTGATATAACAAACATATTCTAATTTGAACAATTTCTTATAAGCAACGACTTCGTAATTAACCGATTGTATCAGATGATCGCATAAGTTC
This sequence comes from Lasioglossum malachurum, assembly GCA_028455605.1. NCBI lineage: Eukaryota > Metazoa > Arthropoda > Insecta > Hymenoptera > Halictidae > Lasioglossum > Lasioglossum malachurum. Next base: position 5,209,666 of record CM052312.1, read on the forward strand.
GTGCCCGATTTGACAATAAAATTCAATGTTTAAATTTTAAAGATTGGTTAAAAATTGGTTAAATTAAAATTAAAAAATGTTTAATTTTCTACAATTAGAGAAGAATTATTAAATTTAACCATTGAATTTTATTTTCAAATCTGGCACGAACTTACGCAATCATCTAATAATTCTCAACTTTGTTAATAAACAACAGGAAGATACTGAAGAGAAATTTATGCACGAGACTCTAGTACCGAAGTAGTAACTTCAACAATTTTTTTTTTTGTTATAAATCGCTGTAAATAATGATGCTATAGCGGCTTATGTTCAACCCGTCGCGTCGTTAACAAAAATTACGCCATACAATGTAGCACCTGTTGTATTCATTAGCCTTTGAAAATCCGAAAATATTTTTTTCAGTTTATGAGTGTGCTCACAGCACGAACCTGCTTTTTAGTTAAAAAATGGAACACATTGAAGAGTGTATTATTTAAATAATATTGAGTATACAAATAAATTTACGGTACGTACAGCATGCTCTTAAATACACATGTTTGTGTTTTAAATAAAACAGTTTATTTACTTTTCTCGTGCGTCTGAATTTCGAGTTTGCTGGAATTGTTTATACTCTGCAAATAACTTCAACAATTTCGAGGTACGTACATGTGTATCTAATTTTACCGAAGTCATCAGAATATTTCAGTTTATTTAGGCGAAAGTTGGAAACGAAATGGATAGTCAATTGTTAAGAAAAATGAACTGTTTAATCATCCCGACAAATAACGTCGAACAAGAATGCGATGTGAATTATTTGTTAGGATTTTAGCATCGAAAGAAAATGGTATGAATTATGTGTCGAACAGTTTTACGCTATCTGACCAATTTCCTGCAAGATAACACCCGGTGACGTAATAATCGGCCATCTATAAAGAACAGTGACATCCCATTCTTTCTGGCTGACACTCTCAATTCTTCGTCCGCGGAAACAAGAAATTGCAACTGTCTCGGGCGGAAGTGCTCGTTAAAAGCCTCGCGCGGGCCTGATATATTTTTCAAATTATGATACATTTCACGGAATATCATGGACGCGCCGGTAAAAGCACGACGCATTTCCTCATTTTCGCACAATTTTTCTCCATCACCATTTTTCCTAGGCTGCGTACAGAGAAATGGAAAATGAAGCAACATTCATTTGCTTGAATAATGAAATTGATGGAAAAAAAACCAGTTCCGTATTTTTCAAGAACAAGGATCACAACAGGTGTATCACTTAAAAATTGAAGAATCCCAGTATACAACATTAAAGAAAAAAAAAGAAATATTTTTCCCTAGCTGTATTAATTTTTGAACAAACTTGAGCTCAGAATCTTATAGGGAGGAAATGCATCTAACAATTGGTAAAATTTTTTGGACGAAAAAGAGCATTTTAAAATAATAAAAAAATGACGTCAACAAAAAGTAGTTCATATTTGAATTAAAATCTTAATATTGTATTAAAATCGAGCAGAGAAATATGAGAATTGTCTAGTTTTTTACGATTCTCACCTAATGTGCGCTGGTAGCGAACGCGTTGACGTCATTCTAAAATAAACGTGTCTTGCAAAAGGTCCTGTAAAAATAGAACAAACTAAACGAAGAGAAAGCTTTATCAAGGTATAAACGGCTGAACTGGTTGAATATGCTTGCTGACCGAAAGAAAAGCTTTCGATTGCGAAGCGAATGGGGTATCATCTCTCGAGGGGGATGCCGGGCATTTGCCTAAGCGTCAGCGTGGTTCCGGTCCCGTGAAATCCAAGTGTCCGGCCTCGACGGAGGCCGCATTTCACACTGTACATCCGCGTCGGGTTCGTTCGGAAGCATCGTCCGGGACACCGGAAGTAAGTGGGCACGAATCGATCGATAGTTCCTTCCTGGCTTGGCACGGCCAGCCCGGTAACATTCGGGTACACGCGACTGCATCGTCCCCGACACTGACGTCTCTGTACAACCGACAATCGCATGCGTTATGGGCATCCGCGAGTTCTATACCATTCGCCGCACCGCGCCGTACCGCTCCGGTGTTAGGACTTTGATCCTATGGATTTATGACGCGCGATGATGGAAGGATGTCGCATAGCTTCCTGCCGATACGTCGTAAATCTTCCCTAATGAAGAGGATGTCGTCCTTGACATGCTAACAGGAACTCGGATTCTAGATTTGGTGCCCAACCAGATTACATTTACTACGGCTTGCACTTTTTACTATCGACGCGACGCTTCGAATGTCGATATGTTGACTTTAGTGATACAGCGAGGAATTTATTTTTTAAAAATACACTGTGGTGGTCAGAATGATAAGGCACCTCAAGGTTTTTAGCAATGAACATTCATTTGCACATATGGTATATGTATACACGTAGAATGTGAATACACAACAAAATAAGGTACTAACTAAAAATTAAATAACTCGTTCAAACCATTTATTATTTCTACGAAAATTGACTTTTAGTGTGGGCAAAATGATAAGGCACTTCGACTATAAAAAATAAGAAAAGTATTAGAATTCAATAAATTTACACAATTTTTGGCAGTAAACTTTACGTTGTACCACTTCCATCATTCTTCTGGGTAAACTTCTACATAGATTTTTTATATCATTTTGATGTATGGTCATATATTTCTTGTTTCGAGATATTCAAAGGAAAACGATATTAACACTAAACTTACCGAGTACTGAAAGCGATTAAAATGTAAAAATCACATGGAATTAATTTAGTTTAAAACAACCTGATGAAAAATAACTGATAGACTCATTCTTTTCTTAATTTCGTTTCAGACCACTTTCACAATTATGGGCACAAATAAGGACCTTCACGACGCACAGAAGATTAAGAATTTTAAGGACAGAGACAACGTAATTCTCCGCACCGAGGAGTCCGCCGTAAAAATAAGCCGGAAGCTTCTCCTGTCTACGGAATTACGTTCCAGGAACGATAAACCGTTCGACGATAAGAAAATCAGTATTTCATCCCGCGCAATCGTAACCGGGACCCACTCATTGCTTAACGATATAAAGACAGTATCATGAGCGCGAGTGTATTTCGCAGATAAATTCCATGGCTGACGACTCGCGGCCGTAACTCCGGAATGACCGCGATGGACGGCATTTATACGTCGGCGTAACTGCAAATTGCGGCGAGTGCGTTTACTTCGCGGCGCCCCCGGCTAAGAACTTGGAAAGCGAACGGTGCGATACGGTGGCACGATCCATGGGTATCCGCTAGTCGTGAAAGCAATTTTGACGCCATTCCCGTAGTCCGCTCTAATTTCCTTCGAGGCCGACCGAGTGCCCTGCGAGGCGCTCTCGTAACTTCTTCGTCCCTTTACGACTTCTCGTAACGCCGCGCGCGCTGCGCCGTTGTGTTGCGTTGCTATCGCCGCCCCATCTGACCGTTCCTTACCCCTTCACTTGGATTTGCGAATTTGTCGGAACACTGTCGACGACATTTCTACACGGATCACGATTTACGAACAGATCGTTCATTCGTTAGAAAAGCGACAGAATCGAAAATATATCTCCAAACAAGCTCATAACAATAAATATATATATTGTCGTGTACTTTATAACTAATGTACGTGCCAATTAACCCAGTATTTAAATAACAACAAATTATTTCACATTTCTACTTTACATCTTCAAATTATTATCTCTATTTTACATTTTCAAATTGTTATTTCTATTTTATATTTTCAAATTGTTATTTTTCTATTTTACATTTTCGAATCACCTAAAGTCAAATATTTCAATGTACTTCACTTGGATTTTCGGCATTTTTCCACCAATGTCTGCAGGATTCCGTAAGGAAAAGGCAAAAATTTCTGTTTACCGAAGATAAAGGTCAACCCAGAAATTCTACATAGTCTTGAAGGAATGTTCTCCAGGAGTCTACGAATCAGATATTCGGTGCTGCACTCTCCGAAGTTATTCAAACGTAATTGATAGGTCTTTTCGTCGTTTATTGTTCATGTTTAATTCCGTCGCCGGTGTGTTTCGAGGAAACTACTCCTCGTTACTCTTGCACCGTCCGTTCGCGTCCCGACGACACGACGCGACGCGCGACGCTGCGAAAAGCTGCGCACGAAAGTTCGCTCCGGTGTCGGCGACAAAGGAGCCGACCGCTCGCCAGAATCGGAACGCGCTTATAATGGGAATTCGGAAACAATGCAGCCCGCTATCGAACCGACCCCATTCATGCACCGGGTGTTCCGCAAGTTATTGCCGATTTTAGTATTCCGCGGGAGCGTGGCACAGCTCGTTCTGCCGGGAATCGATAATTATTCTGCAAAGTTATGCCCGCCTTTCGAGAAAACCTCTACCACGCTGCTGGATACGCTGTGAGTCTAAAAAAACCAGACCGCTTTTCAGTTCACCTGCTCGAGTCTATTACATCGGTTTTTCTCCGACTGCCTCTTGACTCACTAGCTGGCCGAACGAGGACTTTCCGTTTTGTGGATGGAAAAAGATATGTTTTCTTTCGAAGCCTGCTATGTCCGAACTAATAATCTCGTCTCTGCTATTAAATCTCGTCTGTTTCAATGAAAATCAAGTGGACAGCGGATTTTATGCATTTATGACGAAAATATGTAGGTGTAATTTAAAACAGTAACAAGCTTATAGGGATTTAACAGTGCTTTTATATTAGTTTTTACCTATTAATCGTATTAAGAAAGAAAATGAATTTCTACTCCATTCACAAAATGAGTATGTGTAATTTAAAACGGTAAAGAGTTTATTAATTTAGTTTAGAGTATATTAATTATATTAAGAAAGAAAAGAAATTTCTATTCCATTCCAGTTTGTTGCAATTGGGGTAGAAAATTTTTCTTTTGCATATAGATCTGCTGTCTAGTAATTAATGAATCGGAATCGTTTTGGCCGCTAGATCACACACGGTTTTACCCAGACGTTTTTCCCCACTCTACTCCGCTACCGTTAGAGAGGGGGTAACTTTCTCCCCTGAATTCGGGGGTAGGTAGACACTAATACTGTACACTTGCTTTCAGTTCCATAACGCAGAACATCGTCGAGTGGACTGCAAAAATTCTCAACATTATCAGAGTAATAGCGCGAACAACCGCGCACAGCACAGCAATAAAAGCTAATATAACTGTGTAATTTCTCGCTGGATATAATTTTTTGATGGCTGTTCCGAGTTCTCTAGATATTCCTCCATAGGCGGGACTGTAATTGCGTTGCCTGGTTCTTTTATTTTATATCCTCCACCCGAAAGAAAATATTAAAAGACACGGTGTAAAAAATGGAATAGTTTCCTGGAATCACCGAAATTTGGTTTCACACGTTTCCAACTACGAATTCTGTTTATCCTACTTTATGCAACTGTCGCCAATAGAAACGAGATTTTTACGCGTCTGATCCGCGTCGTCTGACCTCATTCTACTTCCTCGAGCCCGGAAGCTTTTTCGTTCTTATTGTCGGAATGGAAACTGTCCTATTCCACTTCTGAAAGTCTTTTTTTCCCTCTCTCTTCTTGATTCAGGACCATCCATTCGGGGGTTTTTTTTTTTTAAAAAGAACCTAGTTCGCTTGGCGAATACCGAGTGTTTATTGCGTTGGGACGAGCTGTTTTTATTAGCCGACAAAGACAGGTGATCAGTTTACGATTTGCTAATTGATACGGCGTAATTGGGGTAGATTCGATCAGCTTCTGAAATATTCAATCCGCTGAAACGCAATCCTACCGACCGGTACGAGCCAGGTGCAAGTCACGCATTTTCAATCTGCGATTGCGGCTACATAATGGAGGTCTGTCGGCAGAATAACGGATTAAAAGTCACTTCTGGAACGGAATTATTTAAACACTACCGAGCCCCCATCGGGCGGGTACATAATAAATACCGGCTGGAATGATTAATCCCGCCGAATTGCGATAAAGGAGGACCAGTCGCGACAAATGGAATCCGCGAGCAGTAAGTAGTACAGGTAAACGTTTTGCGCAGTTTTCTGCTGATGGTCCTGTACCGTTGATCAATTTATCAGACCGGAAAAGAAGGATCTACATGTGTATAATTACAGCCGCCGATTCTTTTGATATATTGACGAGCAAATCGGTCCCCCATGTCCTGCAGAACAGGTCCCATTGAATTTCAAGTCTCCCTGTGGAGCAATTTTCTGCGGGATTTAATTATGCACCTAACGACGCTATATCCGGATGTGTAATTTTGCTCGATTATTCGTTCGTTAATAAATTCGATAGATTTATTTTTATCGTTCCGATAAAAGGACCGATTATAAAATTACAACGTTGGTATTGCGATTTCGAATCAAATAAAATCGTCCATCTTTCGCCGCCAATCATGATTTTATATCGTGTGACTTCACCTCCGGAAACCTGAAATTTTTAACTTTTTCTTATGTGATCATATAGATTCGTATAGATTCGGACGAGAAAATTCCAAAAATCCGAGTTTTAATCTTAGAGATCCACTGGTTCGAAAGTTATGCGTGTTTAAAGTTGAGCGGTCTTTACGGTAAGGGCGCCGCCATGTTGGTAGGTGGCAGCACAAGCACGCGCTGCTGTCGATAACGTAGATTTCTCCACTCAGACCAACCTTCCTGGGAGCTCTGCCATTGGTCCGAGTACAGCAATTCAAGCAATCTTGACATTAAATCCAACAGAAGTACGTAGCAGGAATTACCGCGACCCCCCTAAACTTCCTGCGACCGGAAGTTCGGCGTCCTACGCTTTCCACTTGAAATTAAACCGTAACTTTCAAGCTGGACTGCCTTGTAGGAAAAGAGGCCTCGAATTTTTCGCCGAACGATCGCGTTGTCTTGAACTCGTTCCGCGAACATTTTCTCGTCCGCAATATACGATCAATTGTAAAACTCGTTGAGAAAGTTCGCCCCGGAGTATTCTTCGAATATTCGAATAGTGAAATTAGTCGGGGGCAATTACTCCGGCCTGATTGCGATACACGAATGGGAATGAACCCTTAAGTGCTGTAGGCATTAAAACTTACTGAACTACCATGTAGGGTCTCAGCAGAGTGGAAATATTTATTGTTTTGTTAGGATGCATACAAATGCTGAATGTCGATGAAATTGTTCTTGCGTTATCAATGGACTCCGGATTTTATGCATTTATATAAAAAATGGGCACGTACATTTTAAAACAGTGCACATGTTAAAAATATTTCGGGACATCAATGTGTATTAGTTTCAGCTGAATAGGATCTAAAAGGATCCTGCTTTGAGGAATTTTAAAGATTTTCACCCATATGTCCAATAAATTTTTTTAAATTGTGTTCGCATTACTTTTCGGGCAGACCTTGTACAATGCGGGTCTGTTAGAGGAAACTATAAAAAATAGTTGGAGGCGATTGATCGGTCGCAAGAGTAGTTTCACAGGACGATCTTACGGGGTGGGGTTTCTAGGTTCCTTTGTGGATGGCGAATGAAAAATCTTCGACTCCGTCCGCGTTGATGGACTAGAATGACCGGGTCCGGGATCGGGACTGGGACCGGGCCATTCAGAAACTTCTGCGTCTCTTCAGTCGTTAACGGAGTTTCACCTTAACGACCAAGTCCACACACACACACCCACACCCACATCCCCCGATAAATTTCAATCCAATCCTTGCAGACCCGGTCGACTTGGATGTGCTGTGTAAATATGAGCCAAGTTGACCCCCGGTCGAAGAACTACCGCGGAAACCGGTCCGCGTTCTCTAAGCACCGGGGAACGCAAGCTTCCGGGCGAGTTTGTCTTTGGTATTAACGGGTTTTGGTACAGGGGCCTGCAGGGCCAACTGCTTTAGTGCCATAAATTCTACCGCACGCCAGCTACCCGTTAATATCCCCCGTTGGAAAGCGGTTTACGAAGCCCTCGAAATCACCCTGACCCTTTTGTTCTATTTACCCTCTGTTTGGTCCCTTTTTACGACGATTCCTCGCCCATTCTGCGTCGACACGCGTCAAACCCGGACGTTCGCAGATCGCGTGTTCTTAACGCGATCTTTTTAGTCACTAAGCTTCTCAAACGCCTACACACATGAGTCCATCTAGCTTTATAATAGGTTTATAAATGCATAGCTTGTAATCTTCGTGGATTAGTAATCTTTCATCACAGTAATACTCGGGCGCTTTGAAAGGACGATAACTTTTCTAGCATCGGACCATACAACTTGGATATTCTGAGAAAGTTAGAACAAGTAGCTTACTACAGAACCCTTCACTGGCACCCTTCTTCTCAGCAGAGTCTCCAGATGAGGGGAGGCAGCACGAATTGTGGGGAGAAAGTTAGCCTGTCTCTCTGCTAGTATCGGACACGTGCACCACAGAGACGGAACGCGTCACGTGACTGGCCCGCGAAGGTCTTGGAAATGGAAGGTAGAGTGGGGTGCCGGACAAATCATGACTTCGCTACCACCCATTTGACGGCGGCTTAATAATTATCGAATATTATTTCTTCCCTTAATGAAATCATATACAGTGTTCCCGCGATTGATGTGACTTTCGGGTATGCGGATGATGTTACTTTTTTATCCCCACTACTAGGGGGTTCCCCCTAACAATTTCAAATTTCATCTACTCAATTTTGCAGTAAATTCATAAAGATCCGCAGTCTAATAAAGGACACACGGCAGAGGACAAGACAAGAAACAAACACCGAAAATATGAAAAATATTGGATGGTCTACCTCCGAAAAAATTTAGGACACATCGAGGGACCGCTGATCGATGGAACCGCCGCCAATTTGTTGATGCCGGCTTCGTATCTCGGGCCGCAACCGTAATTTTGTTAGCACGAGTCTGTCAATTTATCGGAACCTGCCGCTTAATAATGGTAACGGCGGAACGATTTACGGAAACGCGCATTTCCACCCATAAAGTTCCTTTTCGACGTTCAATTTGGCCGGGCATTGTTCGTCGTTGCTTTTGTATCAGCCGGCTACAGCGCGTTACGTTAAATGTCAGTAAGCGTTCCCCTGTGTGCGCGCGCGGCTGTCCGCGTAGAACAAAATTGTTGCCGGAAAATGGAAGCACTGCCTCGCCGGTAAAAGGGTTATATTCAATATTTTAGGCCTGGCGCGAGGCTTTTGGTGGAACGCTCTGCGGAAAGAGATTTCACTGGGTGTGGTTAGAACGGAGGGGCGTGGCCTGGTCCAAATTGAATGGACGAAAGCGAGCGTGGACAGTCAACACCTTTATTTACGAGTGTTGATTCTGCGGACCAGAAAATAAGGGAATTCTATTGTGATACCACAATTACTATACGTATGCATACTTCGGTTAAATTGTAACTTGGATAACCAGAAACTTTTGCCTTTCACTTGCGTAATCCAGTAGATTTGGATGAGAAAATGCCAAAAATCCAAGTTTTCATCCTAGGTGGTTCAAAAGTTATGAGTGTTTAAATTTGAGCAATTTTCAGTGCTTTTGACTCTAGGTTGGAAACTGGGATTTTTGGTATTTTCTCTCGTTTAAATCTACTGGATTAAAAATTTGTAGTTATCTAAGTTACGGAGCAGCCCATACTTATGGTACATACCAACATACATACGAAATTAAAAAGGTAGAAGGAGGTTGGTAGAGGTTGGTCTGGATGGAGAAATCTACGTTATCGATAGCAGCGCGTGCTTGTGCTGTCATCTAGCGGCAACACGCAATGCTCACTACATATCAACATGGCGGCGCCCTTACGGCGAAGATCGCTCAACTCTAACCACGCATAACTTTTGAACCACTGAATTTCTAACATTAAAACTGGGAGTTTCGTCATTTTCTCGTCAAAATTTACAGAAGTATATATAAATAAAGTAAAACATTTCTGATTTCCTTAGGTGAAGATCGGATCGGAGGATTCGCCAACATGTGGCATTTTTGTTTTTTCCCTTACGCCCAAGGCAATTATGACCACAGTGGGACAACCCTCACCTTTCTACCTGGATTAACCGAAACGGTTGACGATCCGGTTACTCGCTGAAGGGCGGATGGCTCACGCATTCGGCGACGAGCCTCCGACGAGGCAAGTCCATTTTGTAATTCGCAAATGAAAGTGTCTGTTATTTTCTACTTTTTGTGTTGTGACCTTCCAGTACAATGGATACCACAAGAGCCGAAGAAACGCACATATGGGACTCACCCTTGCTTGTAATGGCTGCCTGTCATCGACAGAAAATATTAAAACAGGTGAGTGTGGTGTTTATTAATGCATAAAACGTGCTAAATTATCGTTAGATAAGTTAATTCAACAACGAAATAAAATGAAAAAGCCAATTCCTCCTCGCGCTGATAAATTTGTCCGTGCTACAACAAAGATAACAACTTGTAGCAATTATAACAAACAATCTAACACACGCGATAACAATAGAAGCTTGTCAGCAGTGACGCACGCAGCCGGGCAAGTTACTTTGAACTCTCTCCACATAATCTCGTCTCAGTTTAAAATCCGTCTAACAACGTGTAAACATAAATTAATTACTAAGCAACTCTCTCAGCGGCTGTGCATTGTCGGTCGGAATGCATTTTTTTCCGAGTGAAACTTTCGAAACTATTAATGCTACCATTATTTTGCCATTGCGGTGGTTTGTACCATCAACCGGAGTGGAAACAGAGGCTTACCCGGTGGAGGACAGCTGATTCTGCTTTGCAAACTGTTTTCTCGCAGGCGATATTAAGCGGAAAGTTTGCTCCTCAATTTATGTCGGCATGTTTAACCCGCCCGTCGCGTCGCGTCGCGTCGCGCTCCACTGTAATAACAAAGACGCGGCTGCGTCAGGATGTGGAGGCGAACGTTTGCAGTACGTAGATAGACACAGTTCGCGAGTTATGCGTGCAACGAGACAACACCAGCAGCACAGTGTATCCACTTTGTTTCATCAAATTCGTGCAATTCTTCAAAATTTATTATTACAATTTTTTCAGTGTCGACTTCATTTTGTCCGTGACTCTTGATGCTACAATATTATTATCGTATCTTAATGTAACGTGCACAGGTTAGGTTAGGTTAGAGTTCCAACAAAATTTTTTGAACCTTGAAATAATTTTGAAAAAGCGAGGTTTCGCTCTATGAAATTAATCCAGTCTGAGGGTAAATTTTACTTTACCGGACTCAAAATTTGTGTGCTTTTCTGCAGATCGAAGTGGATTACATACCAAAGTCATCATAATTCATAGGAGAAAGGCATCAATTTTGAGTCCGGTAAAGTACCTTTTTTATTTTTCGTGTAATTCGCACCAATTGCAATTTTTACAAATTTTTCTGCACGTCGTTTAGTAGTTTTGTTTGTGAAAGTATTGTCTTTTTAAGAGTGTCCGAACACTTTTTACACTGTGTACAGAGTGGCCAGATTGAGACTGTGAATGGTGAAAACAAACAGAAACATAGTTAACTTTTCTGAGAAGATATTGAAAAAGTAATTTAACTTTGCGTTATAAATTACATCCAGGACGAATGAAACAGTACGGATTGGATGTTAATGAATATCGAGCGTAAAAAGAGATTCGAAGTTCTAGTCAGTAATTAATCCGTCGTTTCATCTGGAATAATTTAAGATTAGCATCTGTCAGGCATGTTAATTCGCTCGTGATTCTGCTGAAAGGATCCAATATTCGTTCGCGAATCCGCTGGGATTGATATCAAAGAAGTAGCCGCAAAATTTCTCGTAGCTGCTAATTTAATTGGAACCGCTTTGATCCAGCCCGCCCTCGTCCGCTACCCCGAAAACATCTGGTTATCTGTTACGGACAGCGTGAAATGCGGACCGGTTTCAAAGATCCCGGCGAATCTTTGAAGAATTTAATACGAAAGTTCGTGCCGGGGCGATCATTTCTCGGGCGCGACGAGCTTCCTTGAGCGATCCGAAGATTTTCGATACCGTGGCGTGTGCACTCCAGTTTCCGGGGAAACGACGATTTTCCTTTCGATTTCCTGGCGAACCTATAACGCTGCCGGATCGCAGTTAGGAGTGGGAACGCGATTGGAAATTGGACCCCGTGAAAAGGTGTGCAATGCGAGAACGTTCTGCCCTCTCGTGCTGCACGAAGCACGCGGATGGATATATGCAAAGGAACGCTTAACAAAAGGCCACTGGGTGGGGAGAGAAGTTAATAAAACCGTCTGTCGCGGAATCAATTTGCATGACTCAATTTTTACCGGGCCTTACGAGCGTAAAAAAATTGATTCGAATTCATAAGATATCGAACTTATTTCAGACACTTAACGTACAATCTGAACATTTTCTGGGTATTTTCTATTATTCAGCATTCAATTCAGCAGGCATTGTGCTTTTAATCGGGAACCATTTCCATTTACACAATATTGCCTACAAGGAACAGCTATTTATTTACATACGATTATTATTGGCACGATAGTTAATAATAGTAAAATGAAAACAATACTATAATCATTGCACCTGTATCCATTTTTCCTGTAGAACATTTCAAATATGATGTGAAATTTTATTTACATGCTTAAAAGAATGTATTGCAAGATAAATGTGATGAAACGAACATGAAAACATTCTCGAAGTATTAAAAATTTTACGATACGCATGAAAACGTTCTCAAAGTATTAAAAATATTATGAAACGTACACAAGAACAGTCATAGAAGAGTGTATTAAAAGAAACATGTGACATGTTATTTATCGAAACACGCGAGATTGCTAGTGATTTGAAACCTAGCATACGTATGTACAGTGAAGCTGAAGTTGGAACTCGTTATTAACTAGCACGGTATATTGATGTGTCCATACGTTACTCTGTCCCGCGAAGTGCGATTTGCTTTCCGAAAAACTAATTTCGCGTCGGGCGCAAACAGTGACAAACAGCAAGGACTTCATTCAGAGCAGTAGGTACATTCACGGAGGAACGTGACGTCTTTAGCTTCCGGTCATCGCTCACCGGAAACCGTTGAGCGAAACAAGTATTTCCGCTGTACTGTAGTTGTTCGAGTGTACGGTGAAAATATTTACTTTAGAGGAAGGTTTACTGTTAGACATTTTAAAGAAGAATTCAGGGATGTGAACCACTTTTACATTTTTATCATTTTATCATTTTCATACAAATTTTCAATACAGCCGCAAATAAAAAAATTGTAGCTTTTAGCATTACCATTTTTAAAGAATTCATTTTACATATTACCTATTTAGTTAACTGTTTAACTGCTGAAAAAATTGAAATTGTTTGATCCAACTTGGAAAAAGTTATTCCCTTTCAAAGAGTGACTGAATATTATCCTGAATTACTGCAAATTATTTTGATGTCATCATTCAATACGTGTCACAATCCCGGCACCGACTAAAGTAACTCTGTTGGTTATCGATTACAACGCACTGTAATTCATACAACATTAATGCAATATTATCCGAAAGGTTTCTAATATTACAATAACGGAGTCATGCTATTATACCACTTAGTATCCATTCATGGAAAAATGATTTCAGAAAATGTTTGTTCAATAGTAAAATATGAAACCCACTGAAAACGTAACTAAATTGCATCTTCTTCACCACTTGAATTTAATATGGTGCACAAATAAGAAATTTATTTTCATGCAAGTAGTATTCTTTACAAAAGCTGTTCCCGTCTTAAATATGGAGGGTACGATTAGCAGTACAGAATAATTTATCTAAACGATCTATTATAGATAAACGTTGCTCTTTGTTTGTATTTACCACGTTGCCCGACAATGTACGGTAAAGATATGAATCGTAATTAATGGAAACAATAGACACAGTAGTCTGGACCATAATTAGCATATAAATTATTGCAACGTCAAGGATCCTCGATGTTCCACTGCAATCTGTTAACTACCGAGAACTTAATTTAATGGACACCGGTGCCCCGTCATAGTTCACACGCTTGATATTTCCTAACGAGCTGACACCGAGTATGTTCGGACTTGGTGATACGCGCTCGGCCCGAGTCCAGTATGCTTCCAAGTGGCCAACTATTCTGAGGCATAACCATTTCTCGTCGGTTCTCGAATTTTCGGAAAGGTAACGTTATCATCTAGCCATACAGTTCGCCATTCTCGACAGTTTCAATTAAGGGGGCTGTCTCGTGTAAACAGGTCAAGAAAAAAATTTCTCAAATATCTATTAGATTTCTTAAAAATGTACGTGGAACCGTAAAAATGTTTTCACAAAATTGTATGCTTAAATTCATTGAAGTGACAATGCTACGACAATTCCGGGAGAACGAAAGACACAAATGCGAAAATTATGACTTTTAACTGTTTTATCTGTGTCAAATTTAAAGGGAGGTTCTCCGTGGCAATATAAAACGACAATTAAAAATAAAAGAATTACGGTTTCAGCTTCGTTTCCTAGTTATTGACAATTAAAAATCCGCCTGAAATACGGCAACCCGACGTGCGCAACGTACACCACTGTTGACCGGGTTGCCGCAATTTAGGCGGATTTTGAACTGTTAATAACTCGAGGACGAAACCAAAATCGCAATATTTTTATTCTTCATTTTCGTTTTAGATTATCATGGAGAACCATCCTTAAAATTTTTTTAAGTTTAATACTTTAAATTATTTAGATGTGTTAACTTTGATAAAAGAATTGAAGTAATTTGGTGCAATTTGGTAGCGTTATTGGTTTTCAAAGGTGGTCCACTTGATTTTGTCCCGGACTGTATACATATATTCGACAGGAGAGTTCTATGATTGAACAAACATACATTAAACTAACGAATACACAGAGTTGATGCCGGTGAATTCGGGAATATTACGTTAAAATGACAAACCAAATGTAAACAAAGGGGATAGAAAGTTTACGGAACTTCGTAAACCAACCCCTCCGTTTACAGATCCATCTTCCAGTCGTAGTTTGTTTCCCGAAATAGCTGGTGTTCAGTGGAACTGCTAAGCGCGGCAAAGTCCTGCTAGTTTTCCTACATTTCGCTGTCAGTTTAAACGAGAATCAGCCGAGGAACGTTGTTAGTTACATGATACACACGCACCTTAAGGTTCATTATCTATTCCTTCAGAACTTTCGGAAGTTTCATCCTGCCCGCCCGACTACCAAGAAATAAACATACGCCTGCATGAATATGCAGAATGCACTCCGTTACGGTTCTAATTTAAGCTGCAACTTAAAATTTACCAGAAAAATTCAATTTACTCTACTCCGTAAAAAATAGTTTATTGTGTACAGTGTTGAGCAAAAATTAAATCAACGATTGACGAATAAATTTCTACATCAATCGTTAATCGCAATTATACAACAATTACTCTTCTAGTTTAATCGTTACTTGCGGTTAACGAAAAAAATGTAAACTGACAGTGAGTTTAGGTGTATTAACTTTATCAATCGATTGAATCAGTCTCCGATTTTTCGATGATTACCTGTTTTAATTGAACACATTAATCAATCGATTTTGATTAAAATTTTAATCGATTAATGCCCAACTCTCCCTGATTGTGTATGCAAAATCTTGAATACATTATTGAATTCGCTTTTTGCATTGGCAAGTAACCAATTATATAACTTTGCGACTCGGTTAAACTCCACCTGGGAAAACCGGAAATTTAAAAAATTGTTTAAATATTATCCTGTAGATTTTGACGAGAAAATTCCGAAAATCCAAGTTTAATTTTAGGAATCCACTGGTCAAAAAGTTATGTGCGTTTAAGTCGATAACGTTCGTAGATTTCGGCTGCATTTTCTACGAAACCCACTTCATCAGTGATTCGATTTCCAGCCGCAAATGCGATGCTAATTACATATAAACTCTCGAAGCCATTCAGCGTTCTGTATTAATAAATTGTCGAACACGAAACTTAAACTCCGGATGGATTTCGAAACGTGTATTTGCAGATTTTAATTGCCGCGCGCAGTAGCTCTAATGCTAGTATTTCTCTGAATCTTGCTTTGGTTGACTTATTCCGCTGACAAAGCTTTGAAACTGTTGCGCTCGGTACAAACGTTGCTTGATTCTAGTCGGTTCTTTGTGGTTCTGTGTACTTTCCGCGCCGCCGTTGTTAGCGCACTTAAATTGTTAATGACTGCACAACGAAGCTGAAACTGTAATGTCTTTACTTTTGATCTTCGTCGTGTATTGTCGCAAAGAATACGCCTTTAAAACCTTTTCGCAGTTGCAGCCGAATATACTGTAT
The DNA here is from genome assembly GCA_028455605.1 of Lasioglossum malachurum. NCBI lineage: Eukaryota > Metazoa > Arthropoda > Insecta > Hymenoptera > Halictidae > Lasioglossum > Lasioglossum malachurum. Next base: position 5,225,779 of record CM052312.1, read on the forward strand.
GGGTGTAGGTGCGATCACTTACTGTTCCTGTACAGTTTCTGTAAACGAATCTTTAAACTGAAATTAACATTTAATTCTTGAATTTCTTCTCAACTCGACAAATTATTCTTTCACTTCAATGTTGCTGCAATTACTGATTTATTTGAGAAGTTCCAAAAGCAAGCTTTAAGAACCGAAGGCTACTTAAACGTAAAAAATTTCTTCAAGAATTTTTCCAAAGAAAAGATAAAAGGTAAATTGTTTAAACACGTGTCCTACAATTTTCTCTCATTATAATTTATTTGGGAAATGTATATTGTTCCAGATAAGTTCCTGCGAGGTGAGACTTCTTCACCAACGATGACAAACAATGAAGATCTGTGTAAAAGGCTAGTGAAATGTAAAACATTTCTTCAAGAATTTTTCCAAGGAAAAGATAAAAGGTAAATTGTTTAGACATGTGTCCTACAATTTTCTCTCATTATAATTTATTTGGGAAATGTACATTGTTCCAGATAAGTTCCCGCGAGGTGAGACTTCTTCACCAACGAAGCCAACCAGAGAGGATCAGTGTAAAACGTTGCACGTGAAAGAAATTCAACTTATGTTATCTCTAAGGATGTCCTATCATTTTCGTAGTCTTTCGAAATAGTACACACGCGTGCCATCATTTCGTCGAGGAGTGTAAAACGGAATATCGATTGCAGCGAGAAGCAATTGCATTCTCCGTGCTTTCGAGAAACAAAGTTGCTACGAGCTATATCCCCCTCGACGCAGTCTCTTCTCTTTTCCACCGGTGGAGATGCGGCGCGGTGGGGGGTACGGTGGGTAGTTCTAATTAAAAAATAATTTAACGAGCTCTCCGGGCTGTATTACTTTCTCCCACAATTCCCATAACACTTGGTTTACTCGAGCTCACTTCTCGTCCCGCCATAACGCGTGATTCAGTGCACTTTTCTCCGTGGTTCCCATAGCGGCCGGCTTAGTTCGCCCGGTCGCATTGTCTTCCCCCTACTCCCATTGTCGATGATTCTCCGTACTCCGCGTTTATCTCTTAACAGGGAAACTTCTTCGCGCGTTTATCACCGTAACAATGGCCAACGATGCCGGACGATAAAGGGCAAGTTCGCGTTTTCATAAGTTGTTTCGCATCCCAAGCGATATTAACCAGAGGGCTCCCGGTGAATTTACGCTCGCTTGATTCACAGTGTCATGAAACCCACCACTCCCGAGATCATGCAATAGAAACGACTCCGGCGAACTTTACTAAACTGCGAATTTATCGGCCAAGAAAATAATTGCGTCGATAAACGTCCCCCCTCATTCTCCAATTAACGGGCTACCCAGCGTCGCGCCATTAACAACGCTCTCTCATAACATTGCTGTAACTTCTGATTAAATCGATATCATTGTCCCGCACCAATTCTCCACTTTTCGTTATTCAGGAAATCTATAGACATTCCCATGGCAATGCAACGCGGAAATGAAGAGTAAAAGAATCGCTGTTTCAGCTTCGTTTTTTAGTTGTCTACAGTTCCTAAAACGCGGCAACCCGTCCGACAGAGGTGTAAAGACTTGATAGGTGACTGCAGCGCGCCTCTATGACGTACGACCAACGTACACCTCTGTTGGTCGGGTTGCAGAATGTTAGGCGGATTTTTGTGTTACATTGTCATGGAGAACTACTCCTTAAATTTTCTCACAACTATAGTCTAGCAGCCTGTGTAACAAAGCCAAACAGCTTCGTTCGATTTAATGCATTTAGGGCAAAAATGAGTGAAACCAATTTGAAAATACCGTTGCATTATTTTCGAAATAAATTTCCATTTCATTCCAGTTTGTCGTAATTCTCATAAAACATTTTCATTTCGCATAAAAATCCGCCTTTTTTAAGCAATAACTTTATTCGGTTTGTGATAGGATAGAAGTATAAAATATTCAATCCTTTCCATCACCGGTAAATTCCATTAAAATGTGTGTAACGTGTGCGTGTGCGTGCGCGCGCGTGATCAAACGAATTGAAAGCGGCAGAAAGGTGTTGCGGCGAAGTTAAATGAACAGTAGGAGATCGTCACGGATGGCGCGGGACGAGCTTTCAAGCTCCTTTCGAGAGATTCACACATACGGTGCATCTATCCGGTTCGCCGCTGTGCATCAATGTTCCCTTTTCTCAGGCGGACGCGTCAAAGGAGAAAGTGCGATGAAATTTCACTTTGGTTGCTCGATCGCTCGGGCAGAAGTAAATTCCAGAATAGTCCGACCCTTTTTATTTACACTCGCTCTCGCCGGGACGAGGCGGAAACGCGGCTTCAAATCGTCCTCCCGTGAACCACTTCCGCGTAGGCGTAGTATTAAATGCCGACCTCGCGTAAATTCGCTCGACAGACGGAATTCGAGCGCCGCCAACCGCGATTTTTGTTTTCCACGGAACGTCGCATCTTCCTTGCCCTCGAAACTCTAACGCTATCGAACAGCGTTCCACTAGACGTGACAGGCTGATTTTTCAAGCACCCGAGCGATCTTATCGAAGCTTCAGACGATTTCGTTATTGGTCCAATTTTTGTTCGTTGTGTATTGTCAATAAAGAAAGTGAAACAGGACTCGTTTTAAGCGAGAAAAATGATCAAATAAGAGGTTGATATACGTGTAAAAAATTAGTTAAACATTTCTTCCGACAAAATAATGCAACAGTATTTTGAAGTTTTTCTAATAATTTTACCGTAGTAATTTGTAATTGGTAATGGTTAATATGCTGTACGTTCAACGTTGCTTTTTACTTTTTACAGAACGAATTCTCGCATTGCACGTTCCCGAACATTTCAAGATGCACCGCTTGATCTGAAATCTTCCCAACATCATGATCCGCGGGTAACGAACCTCTTCGCGGATAAAATATTCTGCACCAACAACGTTAGCAACGGACCGGTTGGAGATATGAACGGAAAACGTAATCAAGATCCAGTTCATCAAGAGATTCTTTGAAATGCTCCGGAACCTTTCTGTCTAATACGCTGCGCGGGACGGATGCAATTTATAAGAGCATTATACTTCCTTTAACCAATCAAGCTTTTGTATTCAGAGATTTTCGGAACGCCGAAAGCGTTGTGGTGCATAATAATCCCGTGATAGTGTTTGCCTAGAGAGAGAAAAAGAGAGAGATGTTTCTATTCCAGTGGATAAATATCCAGAGGGATAAATTTGCATGAGAAATGTAGATGTTGTAGCCGAGCCGTTTGAAAGTTTGGATTTCTGCCTGCGAATAAAGAAATTACGAGAAGTCGAGCCACCATTAAATCTTCGATCTAAATTCACCGGATTCTCTGCTCGCAAGAACCGTTCCCCCCTCTTCGAATTTATCACGTTCCCCCGAAGAAAATTGTTTACCCTTGAACCCGTGCGATTTCCATGAAAATTGTCGGATTAATTTTAGCAGACGCTTCGAGGATCACGGTGCTGCGGCCAGCATGACGCAGAGCAGCACGGTTTTCGTCGAAATTCTCGCTCGTGCAGAGGTAGCTTCTCCAGTTACATAAAACGAACGTGTCTCCTTATTTCGACGTTCCCGACCAGCGAGTGCTGTTTTTCCGTGCAGTTGCCCTTAAATTTCCACCGGCCGGCGGACTTTTGCCTTTCAAAAATTCCACGGGACGAAAATAACAACCGCGGCGGAAAAACTCGAGCGACGAACGGCACCGCGCGTAGCTTTGACAGACTATATCTCAGGCCGTGCTGCGTACCGACCGCGGCCCGGTTAGGACAAATTTCCAAACGAGAGAACGTTCTTTTGTTGTAGGACGCGAATTTACAGCGACGAGTCTCCGGTCTCTTCTTCCGACTGGAAACGCAAGAATAGAAATAGCCTACACATGTAGCCGTACAACCATTTGGCAAGAATAATATTTGTTAACAAGGAAGTCGCTTTTTTCCTTCCTTTTAACAGCCGTTGGTTCAGCTTCAACTAAGGAAACCAGATATTTTTTTACCTTTTAAAATGTAGTCTTTTGTAGATATTTATGAGAATATTTCAAGAATCTAAGTTGTAACGTTAGGAGTTCATTGGTTAGACAGTTATACATGTTTAATATTACAAGTGCGATAAGCTAGTGAACTGCATTCTCGTTATAAACGTTTAGAATATAAGTTACGTGTCATGTACAATACAAATGTTGTATGTATGAATTTATAAGGAATCAATAAAGACAATGTATTAAAAAAGTGTATATGAGTGTATATTTATTGAACCACCAATTTTTCCTGAACGTCCGACTTATTGTAGAGTTCTACTACTTACTGTCCTTCGTAAAAATGTACGTCCAACTTCTCATTGAGTTACGGTACTGATTTCGATTTGCGGAATTAGCGAAACTTTGAACAACAAACATTTTTGGATGTCTGACTTGTCGTTGAGTTGTACTACTGAATTTCGAATACCTCCTTCGATATCATGTTCTCCTAATACAAAGTTCAATTTTCGAAGTTTTCGAAAATTTTCGCCAATTTTCGGCCGTCTGACTTGTCGTTGAGTTGTACTACTGAATTTCGAATACCTCCTGCGACATCATGTTCTCCTATTAGAAATCCAAAAATTCCCGAAAATTTTCGAAAACCTCGAAAATTGAACTTTGTATTAGGAGAA
>CM052312.1:5230493-5259007 GCA_028455605.1 Lasioglossum malachurum
TGGCGAAAAATTTCGAAAACCTCGAAAATTGAACTTTGTATTAGGAGAATATGATATCGAAGGAGGTATTCGAAATTCAGTAGTACAACTCAACGACAAGTCAGACGGTCGAAAATTGGCGAAAAATTTCAAAAACCTCGAAAATTGAACTTTGTATTAGGAGAATATGATATCGAAGGAGGTATTCGAAATTCAGTAGTACAACTCAACGACAAGTCAGACGGTCGAAAATTGACGAAAATTTTCGAAAACCGCGAAAATTGAACTTTGTATTAGGAGAATATGATACCGAAAGAGGTATTCGAAATTCAGTAGTACAACTCAACGACAAGTCAGACGCTCGAAAATTGGCGAAAATTTTCGAAAACCGCGAAAATTGAACTTTGTATTAGGCGAACATGATATCGAAGGAGGTATTCGAAATTCAGTAGTACAAGTCAACGACAAATCAGGAAGATAATCTAATTCTACCATCGAATATTCATGCACGGGGTGGCGGAAAAAGAAAACACATTAATTCGGGTAAGTAATATTCTTTATTATTCACCAAAAAATTACAATATTGTACATGTATCATAGTAAATTCCCTTACAGGAATGCGGCGACATATATTTTATAAATAAATGAATCTTATAGTAAATGAATTTTCTATTTTTTGTACACATATAACACTGTCAGTACGAATCGAGTTATGGCAAATTTTATTGTTAAACCGTCTTCGTGGTAAAATACAGGATGCTACAGATATTCGGTGTCGCATATGTCGGTTTATAGTTTATACCCCAAAATGGTGCTGCAGTAGTGCCATCGGTGACGCACATGATCCCAGTTGCATCAGCCGTTTATCGTCAATGACAAAATCTTGTATCGAAGCTCGACGATCAACGCGACGTTATCTCTTTTGATCGCGACTTCATGTTGCTCGTCCACGGTGTAATGACGTTAATGTGCGCACGGTTACGAGGTTATCGGAGCCATGCAGTTAATACTAGCCGTAGCAGTACAGTTTATGCGAGGGCCGTCTACTTTTTCCGGTGAAGATCCTTTCTGATATTCTATCTCTGTGCAGCGCGTAATTCACACCTTGGCCTTCCGGAAACACGAACGGTCGAGATTGCGTGCACCACCGGCAAATTGTATCATGGGAAATTGTATACCTTCGAATAAATGCGAAATGCAACCGCTGCACTCGCAGCATCGACCTGCACATTGTAAAAAAATAATTCAACATTTTCGGGGCTTCTTACAAGAAATATAGGAGCCTAGGGGTTGATACGTTTTTGGAAGAAAATTGTGGAAACGAAATTATATAATATTTTTACACTATACTAAATATATAACATTTTATAAAAATATAAGAGTTATTTATTATAATTCTATCCCCATAATTCCTAACCATTGTAATCGTCAAATTTAATTTTTGTTCTGAATTGTTAACTCAAATATTACGGCTCTGCTCGTTTAAGTACATACTGAGTGATCATTATTATTAGTAGACAGCGGATATGTTGCATTATGACAAAAATGCAATTGCAATAAATATACTGTTACATTATTTCAAACCTATTAAACGTATCAGGAAAACAAATTGATGTGTATTACACTCCAATTTTTTGCAATTCTTGTAGACAATTTTTATTTTGCGCAAAGATCCGCCGTCTAATTATCGCCCTACATAAATTTTTCATAAAATTCGTACGCTAGGAATATTACCAGAATCCGACGTTTTATTCTGAATTTGTTGGTTGTCCGAGAGAAACGTTTCATTTCGCAGCAACAGCAAAATCTCGGAGCATTTTTTTCCCGCCGATATCGCTGCCGGGTAGACAATTTTGGGCTCGCAGCTACTTTTCACCGGGAGACTCTGTATCCACACAGACTTACACCGTCAATTTGCCGTCGACCGAAAATCTCCTATCCGGAATAATGGACAGCTGAAAAAGGCGGATGGATTGAAATGAAACGAGGAAAACGCAACGATTGGAGTGACTTTCCTCGTCAATCAAAATCCCTGATATTGCGGATACAGACGAACAAATTCGTGGTGAAATTCGATCCTCGTATTTGATCGGGAGAGAGCTTTTCATTATTTCATTTCACCGTCATTCATCTTCCACCGAAAATAGCCGTAGCCGTCTCCCACGCAATTGTAACCGTGTTCGCGTGGGGTGTCTTTCGAAATGACGGGATCCCTAATTGCCAAAGAACAAGCGGAATATTCAATCTTCAATCCCGGGGACGAAATGCCTAGAGCAAAGTGCAATTTGTCAGGGAGATCCCGTTACAATCTCGTCTGACGCTGCGCTACGAACTACCGACACTGCTCTGGGTGCACGGATGAATTCGTCAAGGAACTTTTCAGCTAATAACGTCTGCGCACGAGACAGGATACAAGGACTTCCTTCTTTCGTGACGCTAGACGATCTCAATTGCGGGAGCTTGTCGAGAGAGAAGACGTGGAAAAGTGTAAGTATAAATTATAAGTACGATTCTGAAGTTAAATGAAAATATCTTCTCGGACAATCAACAAGCAAACAATTTTCGTATGAACTTGATGAGGAATTAATACTTTGCAAAGTGTAGGATACGATTCTGTTCAGCAACCAACGTTAGGGTACTAAGTGATCAGTAGTGGCTAAACTTTCACTGAAGGGACCAAAAACTTTCAACTTTTCTCAATGTGACATTATACACTTCGACGAAATAATGATAAGAATTGAAATTCTAATGCGTGGAATCCAGAATTGAACATGTTTAAACAATCATTAAAGACGGAGAGACACCACTTTTGCACAAATTTTTGAGGATATTTTTCAATTTATCTCAAAAAATAAGGGTCCAGCGGAAAATCAAACTATACCACGCGATAGAGCAGACTTTTATCTTGAGAAACCACCCTATCAAGTTTGTTTAAACATGTTTAAACAATCATAATGTATTAATATTGGATATCACTGTATTCGGGAAAGTCTACAGAATCTTTTGCTGTAAAGAACAATTCAATATCTTTTATAATAACATCACAATATTTCTGTTTAAAGTTGAAAAATATGTTTTTTTTCAAAGCTATGTTTTTCAAAAACTGCGTATAGGAGAAAAATTAAGGACAAATTCGGAATCAGCGCAAAAAACTCTATAAGAAGGACCCAACAGTATATTGAAATCATAAAAAATGTTGAAATTCGTTGGACAGTGTTATTGTGAGAAAAAGAGGGAGTACCATTTTTCGTCGAATTGCATAATATCGCGTTAAGGAAAAGTTGCCAGTTTTTGGTGCCCTTAGTGAAAGCCCATCAGAGTCGGACACAATGCAGGTTCAAGCTAGCACAGCTCACGGTGCACATCAGTGGTGGTCCTTTGATGACAGACGGCACCGGATGCAAAACTTCAGAGGACTCTATCGAAACATCAGTCCAATCCGTAACACCCGGTCAGCCTAACAGATGAAAATCGCGCCGAAAATAGCCGTCATCATTAGACGTTCGTTATCGACTAACTGATACATTGTCTTCCGATCGAAACCATTTCTCGCCACAATTACAAGAGGGCGAGCCGACCACGCGAGCGTCATTATCAATTCCGGAACATAGCTCATTATCGCGGGCAACTGGTATGCAAACTGTAAGGCCATGAATTACAGCAGCGAGCCGCGTTATCGAGCAATCGAAGCGAATTTCCCGGAAGCTATCTGGCAGGATGGGACACCGTGGCAAGAACACCGTGGCTTCGTGGTGGCTGGGCAAAGCTCGCGGAACCTGGTGGGTCGCGAGGCGTCTACGTGACTAAACGTTGCATTCCGAGTTTCAGTCCGGCTGTCCAATTCCCTTTTGGTTTACGGCGGAAGTTCCAGACTCGTCACCGCTCCGGGCAGAATCTTACGGACGCGGATGATACGGCGCGGCAGGCTTCCGCACGCGCCTGGGGGAACGCGCGTGAGCGTATGCTGGAGAACAGGATTGCACGGTGCCCTCTTAAACCGCTTCCCCCGTGGGCAATATCAAGCTGGCAAAGCTCGACCGGTGAATTTATGCCCGCGTGCTCAATGGCGTTGCTACGCCGCGCCTTGCCGAAGACAAGATCGTTCGCGGTGCCTTGACTAATTGGATCGCATCTCGTTCCTCCGGCCGCGGAACTTCCCCCAGCTTCTCCGAGGCGAGTCATCCACCGCTCAACCGTATCGTTCTTGTTAACCGGAATTAGCGGCGGTTAATTGTTATCATTTCGCCGGCGCGCCGCTGTTTGACGGTTTGACGTGGCGCTCCTGCTACCGCTGTCTTGTCTCGACGCCCTCGTGCCCCTCCTTGATTAGTAGGGAGACGAAGAGTTAACGGGACTCGGATTCGCCTGCAATCGCGAGCCGGCGGGCGCCTCCTTAGCGTGTTTCAGGCGGTAGACTCGTCTCCGGGATTGCAAGGGTGCCGGGTTCGCGTTCTCATATGTCGATAATACAGGAATGAGGATTTTCAGTAGTCGAAAACGCTAGATAAAAGATCGATCTAGGGCGCTACCGCCCTAACTGATAAGAACATGCGTGGTTTTACCGGGGGAAAAAGAAAGAGTGTCACAGGTGTAATGCGGATAAGTAGGTCCCTTTACACCTCTATCCCCGGTCAGAAGGACAAAGGAATAGGGTGTGAAGCCCTTGGGCGGTGGGGTTTCAGCGAGTATGGCTAGGGATTAAGTCCCGTTCCCACAACTTACATCTTAGGGGGAGGCTGATCCCCACGCTACCCCTCAACTTTTATCTTGGGCTGCTATTCTAATTGTGTTTGTGAAGAAATGACTGAAAATCCTCGCAGATCGTCGACCGTACCATGAAGTTATTCGCAAGGTCCTTGCCTTAACACCGGGAAATAGAGAAAAATGGTAATTGCTCGTACGCTGAACTGATTCATGGCGAATTACAAAGAAACATAGAGTATCCTATGATGAACCTATGACGTGTCCTTGACTGTAAGATTCATAAATCCAAGCACAACAGAAAACCAGCCGAGTATGTGCAGAGAAAACGCGTCTCTAATTTCTGTAAAGGATATACAGCAGGATAACTCCATAAGAGCGTGGTAGCGTGACACTATACGTTCGCGTTAAAGCAGAGCATCAAATGAATTCCCTTTCAGAGTGGCAGCGACGCGGGCGTTTCGTGTTTGCAAGAACAGAGGGTGCAGATACCGAAGAGCGCGGAGGAGGTATTCAAGGAACACATATTAAGAGGTCTACGAGGATCTGTTCCGTGATTGTAGAAGTCCGTGAGCCGCAGTTTGAGCGGAGCCGCTCATGTTCTGGCACGGTGAACTGCGACGAGCTCGCTTTCAGGAGGCATCGCGCGCGCTCGTCGCGGCGGCGTTTCTGGTATCAAGCGATGGATTGTGAACCCGGTTGGATGTAAAGGAGCATCCACAGCCATAGGAACCGGTCGTTATACGCGCAGCCGTCTTTATTGCCCCGGGTGAAGGATGTGGACTTAGCTTAACGGAGTGTTCCCTTCCGCTCCTAGAAGCCACAGTTTCCTTCGCCCTCCTCTTCTTTTTTCTCGTTTGGCTCCTCTTTTGAAAGGCTTTCTTCTCTCTCTCTTTCTCTGCCTTTTCTCTGGCATTTTCTTCGGCGCCCGCTTCCATTTCTCCGCGTCCTCTCCCAGTTCCCGCTCGTATGTCTCTCGCCAGTGCCAACAAAAGACGGCAGTAATCTGCAAACGACCTGGCTTACATCTAACGAGGCAACACATTAGTCACGGCCAGTGATCTGTATGAGTAGATATTACGCGTGATGCAATTTTATTTACGAGACCCGATTACGGCCAAACGGCGCGGCAATTTACCTCGTCCGGCGTGTCCGCGTAATTGCGTTTTTATTCCCTTCCACGCGTGGGGAAGGGGAACCGCTCTTATTAAATATCACCGCGGATCGCATTCTTCTCCACTTCCACGAGATCCGCTGTTCGTTAAACGGGGGGGAAAAGAACCGGGTCTCTGTTCGCAGCCCCGGAGAACTTGCTGTCTTCGTACGGTTAAGGGTTGCACAATGAACCCGACGTGCGCCACTGGCCAGACAAGTGAAACGGTTCTTGTTGTAATGAGACTCTTCGCTGGGACGCGGACGGCTCTGATATAAGATTTCTGTAATGGTTTACGAGACAATAGAAACGGGTAATTATTCAACAGGCCACCACACTGGAGGGCCAAGATAATAAGTCGTTTTGTGAAAATCATGCGGAAAAGTCTTCGAAAATTAATATTTATTTCTTGTAACCAATATAAGTAGATCTTTGTGCAAAATAAAAATTTTCTACCCGAATTGCAACAATCTGGAGTGAAATAGAAATTTATTTTTACTCTTAACCCATTGCACTCCGAATTATTTTTCAATTTTATTGCCCCCAACAAAAATTTACTTCAAATTTATTTCAAAGGACAGTTCCTTGACTTCTACTTATTTTAAACAATTTTTCGTGCTAATTATATTCATGTAGGAGTGTAAATAAAATCAATCTTGTAATTTTTATAAGGGAACATGTACCATTAGTTTTACGGCTCGGTAGGTTTAGTTTGTTTCAAATTCTAAATTACATCTACTCATTTGCGTAATAAATGCGTAAAATCCGCTGTCCAAATATAATCCACTGAAATTTGTTTCAAGCGACACATTTACAGAGTTGGGCAAAAATTACGAGTAAATTGGTTTTGTCAAAGTGGGTTTTAAAATCGCGTTTATTCGAAATTTTTATTTAAATAAAATTTTTGTCCACAACTCTGCACATTTATAAGATTAATGCAGAAACAATATTTCAACTATCAAGCAGAACGGACGAACGGAACAACAAATAATACGTATATCAGAAAAATAGAACGAATAAGTTAGTAATATACATACCTGAATTCAAACAAGTGGAACAAATAAATAAAACATCTGACCATCGAATCAGGACCAGTCAATATTCTCAGTACACCGCGAGTTTGTCGAGTATTATATATGATGTTGCACCCGAACTTGGTGGCAATTCGTGTACACGTATTTCTTCTGTGTATCCTATATCCTGTGTACATCCTTTTCATATCTTCGTAATTTGCCAGAGTCCTGTGATTTTATTCTTAAATTCCTCCAGAGTGAAAAATTGCGTGAATTTCCTAGCAGAGAAATAAATCAATAGTTGTGGTTAAAGTGATTCAGTAAAATTTATATCCTTTATATTCTTTCTATATTTTCGAATTTTCCGTTCCAGAATTTTACGGTTCTTTTTTTCAAATATATAACAGAGAAATTCGCAGCGCAACAACGAGTGGAAATAATTGAATAATATTCCCGGAAGTCGCTTAATTTCAGGGGCTTCGAATTTCAACTGACCTTCCCGGTCGCCCGATTTAATGGCGCCAGATTTATTTTGCAGGGATATTTAAAGGACCGAGAGAGAGAGAGAGAGAGAGAGAGAGAGAGAGCGTACGTCCATACACGCGAACGATGCAACAAAGGACTATACCCAACAAAAAAATTGCATAACGTTTTTTCCGCTGGTGAATTTAAAAAATTTCTTTTAATACAAATATGAAATATTAACGAATATATGTGCTTTATCAAATGAATGCCACAGGATATGCCCTCTGCTAAATGAAACGAAGCTAAATCGGAATGAAGCAGCCTGAACAAATGGAAAAAATTGATACGATACCAAGCTAGCAAATCAAATATAAGCCTGTCCTGGTGAGATACTGGCGACAGATTAACTGGTTGGTCGACGACAGAGCGAGGTGAAAAAATCGAAGAATCGTCGTTAATATCGCGTGCGTACAAGCTCACGTGAAATTCAATCGTGTTAATCGCGCGGAGAACGAAGGGCTGTGCATCGGGAACAAACATTACACGCGTTGCGTTCATTCGACCCTTACCGGGTTCGACCTCTGAAAATCGCTTTTTTTTTTTGCCGACGCGATCTCTCGGCGGAAGAGATAAAACCGACGGGAGATTTTTGCGTCCGCGATACGGACGTAATAACGACGGCTTTTCTCGTTTCCCAATCCGATCGGAAAGCGATCGCTTGATACGAGCGTGATAACTCATTAAGGCTGGACGACCGCTGGCGCGCACCGTGAACCTTTTATTTTGATCTGATCGTGTAATCGTAGGATTACGGGGTCCGAGAACGGGCTGGCTTCCACTGCGAATTTATCTACACTCTCGGACTAAATCGCGCGTGCACGATCCAGGTAAGCGAGCACCTAATAGTTCGTAGGTGGTCGGTGTGTCCTCGTGCTTGCCAGAGGTTTCCAGTTGTGCGATCAGTAGGCTCTGCGGACGTTCATGCAATTTGCAATTTTTCTAGACGAATCTTTGCCCTATACTTTTTGTTTCCAGGTATTTAAATCAACTCGAAAATAGAACGTTTGTTCGACCTAGAATATTTCCATTCTCTATGATTTTTTACATTTTGTGGGTATGAAATTGTATGGAAGTGAAAACAACATGTTTAATAATGTACACAGTGTTTAGAATAATGGTACGACAATTTTGAGAGGCGCTTCTAACGCTTCAAGTTTGACGATATCGTAAAAATTACATTGAAAATTAATTTAGTTTAAAATAATGCGATGTGAAATAACTCGTAAGACGAGAATAAAGTTATTAACGATTAAAGATCCGCCTGAAATGCGGCAACCCGGCCAACACAGGTGTGAGGTGCGCCCGTCACACAGGCGCGCGGTATAAAATGAATTTTAACATTTTTCTGTTCGATATTGTGTGTGGTTTCGTTTCATTTTAATTATGAATAGTTTTAGTAGTTCTGGCTAGAAGTGACATTCCTTTTCGTTCATATTCGTGAGTGCATTCACGAGTGCATTTAATACTAGTCGTTTGGTTGATGAAAGTGTGTTTACAATGATTGAAAACATCGTGTTTGTCGGGCAACTGAGCTAGTCAAACAACCAGTAGTATAGATTCGGAAAGGTCAGACGTAAAGAATTCATCGGTGGACTGTGTTGATCTTTCATTGCTGCTAAACCATTTCTGCAAGCCTGTTGGTACATGTGCATATAATAGAAGACAAACATAATAATACTGAGCCACGGAATGCAGCACATGAAGTTTCGAGGTCTCGAGAACGGCTTCAACTCGGACCAAAAATGATCGACTTTTTAATGTTAGAACGCTGGAAACCTTTAAGTGGTTTCCTAACATTCAAACATGGATTTTTATCGTCAAAATCTTCAGGATTGTATTTTAAAATGTCCGAAATCTTTGGTCCCGTAAGGTGAAGCTCAACCACGATGTCAAAAGAAGGACAAGACGTCCTTTTTCATCAGAAGAAATCGTCCATAGAGATATTTGTACAGCTACGTACGTGTCCCATCTGTTTAGAGACTGTATCGATTGAACGAAGCGTCGGATAAAGCAGTCGGAAGTATTAGCAGGTAAAATTGTTTCGCGAGCGCCCCGTTAATTCGCCGAGAAGTGGGGCGCGCATAGGGTCCGAGATTTTTCTCGGGAAGTTGCGAATTTTACGGCGCGGTGGCTGAGCCATGCGAGATTGTTGCCGCGTTCGCGTTGAAAATTTCAAGCACAGGCGAGCCGGTAATACAATGCCCGCGTTAAAATGAACGCTCACGTTTCGCATAAATCCGGTCAATTTTTCCGGGATCGCGAGCGCAATAAACATTGATCGGCGGGCGTTCTTTGGCCCGGGAGGGCTATAAAATCGCCGAGAACGAATTCAAAGTAGAACGTCGAATGGCAGGGCTCTTTGTAACTCTGCCTCACCTTTACTTTAAGACGCGTGCGTACGTGACGTAGAAACGCGACGTCGTTTACAGAGCACCCGAGTCCTTCTTTTGAAAAAGGAATTTCGCTACGGGACTTGAAATGTGCGCCGATAAACCTGTCACTGCGAAATTCCTGTTTAAGTGGAACTTCAGTTCCATTAAGCGTCCCATGTAAACGGTTTAGAACTCGATTTTGTTAATTCTATTGTCTAAGGTATAGAAGAATTTAGTGGAAAACTTTAGCTGAGGAAACCAAAAATTTGTAACTCTTGTAAATGTAATCCTGTAGATTTTGACGAGAAAATGCGGAAAATCCAAATTGTAACGGTAGAAATCTACTGGTTCAGAAGTTATGCGTGTTTAAAGTTGACAGCGATTTTAACCCGTGAAAATCTCTGAACTTTGAACACGCATAACTGTTGAACCAGTGAATGCCTGACATTGAAACTTCGATTTTCGGTATTTTCTCATCAAAATCTACAGGATTAGATTTCAAAAATTTAAAAATTTGTGGTCACGTAAGTTGAAGAAATCTTTAAATGCGTTTTTCTCGAACGGTATTCCTTTCCCGCTGGCGTGCAAAAACAAAGGCTTTTCTGGACGATTCTCTGCACTTGAAATTTAGTTTATTTGTTCGTAAAGGGGACCAGGACCCCGTTGAATATGAAATCGATTCGGAGTGCGACTAGTGAGACATCTTCCCCGGCTGGCTATGCAGGCTGGTACGGTCGGTCGCGTCGTGCCAAATCAGCGTTCAATCCTGAATCTAAATAATCCTAAATCAAATGCAGCGATTTCGAGAACACAGCCAATCTGTTACCGGCAAGCATGTGGGAGTGTCTGAAATGCACGGAGACCTGTTCCTCGGATTGCGCCACGTCGCGTCGGCCCTCCTGGCATCGAATACGACTCGAGACATCGATTCACATTGAATTAACCGGCGTATCTGAAAATTTTCGGTATCCGACATGCATTGGACTCTGTTCAATTACTGCGGGACCGCGTCTGAGCATCCGTGAAATCTGGAAATGAACGGATTAATCGGGACGATATTCTGGGATCGCTTGGCATTTATGGCCATGCTGCTCTCTTATGTTAGTACACAAATACCTACTTATGTACTGGGTGTATGAAAACAGGCTTGCCGCAAAATTGTTTGTAACAGAGAAGATTTACGTCAACAACTGCTTATCGAGAAGAGAGAGGAAAAGATTTTAAATTTTCATTTTTTAAGGGCCCAAATAAAAAAGTTTTAGAAAATGCCTTTCTTACTTTTGCATGTAACCTTGTAAATTACAATTTCTGGAAAATCTTTTTTGCATATCATTTCGTAAACCGATGCTTCTAATTGATTATAAAAGATCAGGTGGTTTGGTACAATTGTAAAAAAGTTATTATTACTTTGTACACCCACTGTACGTGACAATTACGGTGTCTGCCTAAAACTCACCCCCGAACCGTCTAATACAATTTGGCATCTGTCTCCATTGAATCCCGGGTTTAGAAGGTTCAATTTTCGCTGGGAGCCCGAAGTACCCGAAAATCAATACTTTCCCTGGTCGAGGACACTGCGAGACAGAGGATTACTGGAAGACAGTCGTTAACCAGATTATCCGACCGAATTTGTTCAGCAATTACGAACGAACTCGAGGACATATCGAGCGGTGTGGGGTGTGGGATGGCGAGAGACTCACCATGGCGTTGTCCTCGTTGGATTGCCGTATAGCAAGTGGAAGAGGCGAGTCTCGGCGACGTATTCGCGAAGGTGGATGGGAAAAGAAAGGAGAAAGGCGGTTCCGTTTGGCTGCTTAGGTGTGCAAAGGACTGGCATCGAATCGAGAAGGAGGCCGGAAACCCGGTTGCGAGAAAGAAGTAGACGCGGGACAGGGTGCTAGCTGACTGCAGCCAAAAACGGATTACCGCTATTAGGTTCGACGGCTTCTTAATGGCACTTCGACCGGGTCGCGAATCCGAGTTCCGACCACTCTGCTCGCGCTAAGGTCGAGGCAAAGGGACTGTCGGAAACCATTGTCTCAGAATCCGGAACGACGCGGAACACGGCCCAGAATCGTTGCTCGCGGCTCTAAGCAAAAGAATACGACCCGCCGCGCGGCTCTGTATCGGTTCGCAGGTGTCGCAGCTGCTACCCGAGGCGCACGTATGCCCGCGTTACCTCTCTTTCAATCGAAACGCGATATTCAGCTCGTATATCGCACGAGTTTCTTTATTTTCTCGACGCCGAATATGTTTCGCACGGTTCACCTCCGCCGCGCGCAAATTGACGTCGCGTACGAAAACTATTTCGGATCCTGCTGCGAAATGTCTTGGCGTATTGTCGTTGGAAATTAGAGATTGGGTTAAGGAACACGTATAGTCTTTGTTACCGGTCGTGGTCCACTGTGGAGGGGTGAAAACAGCCCTCAACGTTGGGGGTCGTAACCAATATCTCCGGAAATTGTTAGAGCTATAGAGGCGGTTCACGTGGCAAAAACTATGGTCTACCTCCTCGTATATGCATGCATGTGCGTAGAAACTTTATTACGGCTTCTATCGCCTAAGTTTAATTACGAAATAGATCTCGGCAGAACTGATGCTACTTCGCCCGGATCTTATGAACTCAGGTAACTAGATAATTACATAAGTTTTAACATTCATTATGCAACCTCCAGCCGGAAAGCTTGTGTTTAATTATGTTGCGCCGCGAGCGAACTTCAGTAATTTCATTGCACAATGTGTGGTATAGCCTTTGCGTTCGATGGACACATGAAAATTCTTCACAGTATCAACGATCTTTTGTACAAATTACTTGATCATTTCTGTCATACAATATTCCTTGTTCATTATTTGTTGACGACATAACATTTATGCAGAGAAATTTTCAAATTATCTTCACAAACAATATAATAGTATTTTATAATTCCTTTAATGTTTTTACTATTTTAAATTACACCTACTCATTTCCCACGAATGCATAAAATCCGCAGTCTAGTTATTGGCAATTAAAACTCCGCCTAAAGTACGGCAACCCGGCCAACGTAGGTGTACGTTGGTCGCACGTTATAGAGGCGCGCGACGGTCACGTATCAAGTCTTCGCACCTCCGTTGGCCGGGTTGCCGAGTTTTAGGCGGATTTTAACGCTTAGTACTCGTGCGGTGGCTCAAAGTCACTACTTAACATTGTTGTACCATTTTACATTATTGAATATGTTGGTATCTAACCAATTACTAAACATTTAAGTACTGCATGAGCTGTTACATCAATTTCATATTCGTACAGAAAGAAATAAATTAATATAGAACGGAATTCTAGGTCGGTAGGTTCATTGTTAAAAATATTCTTCCACATTTCTTATTCGCGCGAGCGAATTCCGCTTGTCCACCGTGCTCGATTATACGATATGTTATTATTGCCGGACGAAAGGGCAACAAATGAAGAGATTTGATCGGTCACAGAGAATAATGACGTTGCTTTGGAAATCTGTTTGCAATAACATCGAGCACAGCTGGCATTAAATTTCGCTACTCACAGTCCGAAAATGATCACAGAGTCTGGTTATAAATCTAGTCTCCTGATAAACTGATAAAGCCGTGCATCGACACGTATCTTTGGCCGCGGTAAATCAATCCCATTCAAAGGGGGATCAAAGTTATCCGATATTTTCCGGCTACGTGATATGATTAATCGTTCGTTCGTTCGTCGGGCTGATCTGTCACCGGCGGCGCATTATGGAAATGCGACTCGCCCGAGCCACGGTATTTTCGCGTTACGGGAACACACCGGGTCGCAACAGGCTGGAATACATATTGTAATACTCGACGAACGGTGCGGTTAGGTTCGCGCCGTGTCGGATCGCGCCGTTTGCAAATCCTTCGCGCAATTTGTTCAAGTAATGATACGCTCGTTGGCCTGATCACCGTTACACCAAGAGACTCAGTCAACAATAAACAATCTAAACGGCAAACGAATACGAAATGCAAGCAACTACTGACCATGATATTCTTTAATCGATCTAAGATCGTTGTATCCAAAAAGGTCCCATATTGATCTGATTTAAATTATTCAGTACTTTCTTCTATGTACAGGCTGTCGAGAAATCAGGATTTCTTTCTTTCATGAAATTAATTAAGTATCGTGATCTACTCGTCGAGAGGAACAAAAGTCCTCTTGAAAATATCATATTGGCTGCTCTTTACTTTTCCGGACTCAAAATTTGTGTCTTTCTCCTATAAATTATGATGTGTTTGGTATGTAATCCAGCAGATTTGTACCCGGAGCGACTGCAGATCGAAGTTTCGATCCTGTAGGATCAATCGTTCAGGAGTTATGCTTGCTTAAAGTTGAGCAATCTGCAGTGTTTTTGACAGGTCAGGGCGCCGCCGCCATATTGGTTTGCAGTGACGACCGCGAGCCGCTCACCAAGCAGAACCGCCGGTAGTTGCCCCCCCCCCCCCACCTAATTACTCCGTACGCGCGCGCGACCGTCACTACCAATATGGCGACGACCTTACCTGTCAAAAACGCTGCAGATTGCTCAACTTTAAGCAAGCATAACTCTTGAACGATTGATCTTACAGCATCTATCAATCTACTGCATTACATACCAAATACATCACAATTTATAGGAGAAAGGAACAATACAGTTTACCCATCATATTTATCAAACAATAATATTATATAATTAGACAGCGGATTTTATGCATTTATGACAAAAATGAGTATGTGTAATTTAAAACAGTAAACACATTAGAAGAATTAAAAAATACTATTATATTAAGAAAGAAAATAAATATCTGTTTCACTCCAGTTTGTTGGAATTAAAGTAGAACATGTTTATTTTGCATAAAGATCCGCTGTCTATATACATATAATGAATGAAATATATTTACTTGTCTATTGTTGGTACAGGTGTATGCAAATGTTTTAATCTGTTTTTTGAACTTCAAGGATTTGTAATGAATACTTCGCCAATATAAATAATTAACTTTGTAACAGTTGCATTTTACACTCACCGTGGCGGCAGCGGGCGAAGTAGGTCCTCCAGTCTGAAAAATACATGAAATTTCGAAATTAGTGAACGGATGAGAGAATTGGAAGTTGGAAATTGTGGCTGACCAATGACGGTATACTCTACTTCCTTACTCGAGACTGATTTCCCAAGGTACCATTATAGTACCGCACTTTTGTAAGTCTCTGTTGGATTCTGGGTTCAAAAGATTTCGTCTTAATCTCGCACAGACCCGGGAATTGTAAATTCTTCGAAGGATTCCGTCCTGCAAGGGAGAAGGAAAGTTCCATGGACGCACCTGGCGTGAAGTGTTGCAACCGCCGGCGCGGCGCACAATGAAAGGTGTAATTTGTCGCGCGACAGGGTGTCCCCGTGAAATTTTTAATATCCCCCGAAGAAAATGGTGGATAAAGGCCAGCCTCAGTTCATTTCTTCCGCGATAATTATATATACAGGGTGAACCACGAATCGTGATCAGTGGAGTTATCTTTATGCAAAATAAAAATTGTCTGTCTCGATTGCAAGAAATATAAACCAAATAGACTGTTATTTCCTCCCTTAATAATTTTAATAACATTTTTAATTTTCAAAATTATCATAAAATTTTGAATTTCATCTACTGAATTTTCTTATATATGCATAAAGATCCGGTGTCAATTCTTGTTGTCAATTCTTTTTCTTCATGATTTACAAAGGTCACCTTCAATTTTTGCAAATAAAAAAAATTGCTTTTTATATTTTTTTTACGTAAAATTTGCCATAATCACGTGAAAGCTACCTTGAAACAATGATATATCTGATAAAACCATTTTCGATCGAACTGGTTCACCCTGTATATGTATTATATGACATGTGTCAATAATGACAAATATGATACATATTAATAAAAACATTTTTTGGAGAAGGATGTCTGCAAATTCGTTGTGCGGGCATGGTCTTGGCTGAAATTAAAATTCAATGTCTTGCGTCACGTCCAGAGAAAACTGAATATACAAAATGAAATTTTAAAATTGAAGGATCTCGAGTCGTGAGAAAATTACGAATACAATTTTTCCTCTTACCGGGGAGAAAAAAAAAGTATAGAGTTCCTCGCGTTTTCTTTAAAATTGTCTGTCCCACTTCGCGTTGTATAAATTTCTTACAACAAACTCGACGAAGTATTCTGCGAAGCAGACGTTGCCTGTCCAAATAAAATGTGTGACGTAGCGAAATGCAATACTTAATGCAATCTGGCTTGAATATCCGCGGCTGCCGAGTCGAAATCGTTGAAGTCGTGCTTAATGGGCCAATAAGGAATGGCGGGAGATAGGCCGAAGCGATCGTTAGCCTGGTTCTTCGACAGTATTTTCACGGGAAAGAAGGAGGCTGGCATTCCGACCGGAAGTCGATAACATTTTCCAACGGCATTCACGATCGTATTTCTTTGCCAGCCTGAAACAACGCGGAGAAAATGCTTAGCCTGATTTCGACGGCGATTCGGATGAACACGACGCAAGTTTACTGTGCATGGTAATGGGTTTAATTGTTCACATTGCTTCCATTCTTCGAACGATAAAAATCCTTCAATTTTGAAATTGTCAAAGTAATAAAAGTAATTACACTGAAATAATAAAGTGAAATATAGTGAAATAATAAAAGTTATTAAATGTTTAAGTTAATTATGTATACATTCATTTCGGGTAAACTTTACTTTACCGGACTCAAAATTGGTGTCTTTCTCCTATAAATTATGATGTGTTTGGTATGTAATCCAGCAGATTTGTACCCGGAGCGGCTGCAGATCGAAGTTTCGATCCTGTAGGATCAATGGTTCAGGAGTTATGCTTGCTTAAAGTTGAGCAATCTGTAGTGTTTTTGACAGGTAAGGGCGCCGCCATATTGGTATGTAGTGACGAGCACGTGCTACGTGCCCCGACTTAATCACCGACCAACTACCACCTAGCAGCTCTGCTCGGTAAGCGACGCGCGACACTACAAACCTCTATGGTGGCGCCCTTACCTGTCGAAAGTACTGAAAAATGCACAACTTTAAGGAAGCATAACTCCTGAACCATTGATCCTACAGGATCGAAACTTTGACCTGCAGCCGCCACGGGTTTCAATCTACTGGATTACATACCAAATACATTATAATTTATAGGAGAAAGGAACAAATTTTGAGTCCGGTAAAGTAAAGAGCAACCTTAATTTCGGTATATTTTAAGTTTTAAGACTGAAAACTGTCTGCCAACACAGCAGAATAACGAGACGCAACAAATGCCGTTCAGTATAAAATCAACTCTTGCTGATGTTTGTCCGTAGATAGCACAAGAGGTTCCCTGTTGGTTGCGCCCGTGTGTTGGTTTTGAAAATGTGTAAATGCTTTTGTCCGTACTGAATTGAACATACTCAGACCGCGGCTGAATACGGGGGTGAAAGAGTTTCGCTACGTTATATTATGAGATGATTTAAATTATGCTTCAGAAATAAATACGAAAGGGAATATATATTTGCTTTGTGCGGATTAACAAGAGGTAGCAACCCGGTACCACCAGAAGAAAAGGCTTTTTTGCTACCGGCAAGCAAATATTACTCGGCTCGCGTCCTTTTCGTAAATAAATTACAAATGACGAGACAGGCGGACCGCCCGAGCAATATTCGTGAAATTTCGCGTGTTGACAAACTTCTGGGCCGAGATTTACGCTTTTTAACATGATTTATATTCACCAACCGTCGCGGATCCTCGGAATAAAAACGATCTGTAGCACCCACTACCGACGGAAATTATTTCAAGAGTTTATACACATATTATTGTACAACCGTTCATATTGTTTAAAACAGAACATCCACGTTAAGAATATAACTTGGACATTTTTCATTCAATTTTTGTACAGTGGTCTCCATTTTTAAATAAACTGTCCACTTATTCTTTAACAGACATTAATAACACTCACACGTCTGCTATAGTTTTATTATAAACAATCTTCAAATTTTTCATCATCTCCAACTTTTTATAAATGGGTAATTAAAACATATCGTGAAACAGAAATATAATTTTGTAATTTTTATGAAAAGAAGAAAAAGTATGCATATACCTGTTTCAAATATCTATGTACGCATGTGAAGCAATCCAATGAAAAAAGTTGAATGGTAAAATTGAAAAAAATTCTAAAAATTGTTATAAAAATGTCATTTAAAAAAAACCATTCAGGAAATACTCTAAAATAAATTTTCAATTAACTTTATGACGAAGTTTAACCACTGAAATCAAATGTTCCTTCAAAGGGAGCAATAAAATGTGTTCCGTTTTAGAAAATACTGTTGCAACAAATTGTGGAGACCCAGCAATATAAACACTGCTGACTTCGACTACGGCTCGCTCCATTCATGTACAAACAATAGGTTAAAATAAAAAAAAAAAAAGAAAAATGAAAACAAAGGTAACAATCCGACTCACAGTTTGCCGTATGAACGAGCAATGCTCCCGACACCCATTGAAACACGAGCGCGTATAAATTTAATTGATTTCAGGCGTGCTTTTACAGAATGTATCGACACGAATTTTATCATATGAGCAAACAATACAGCACCAGCAGCAGCAGCAGCACGTGAACGTATTTGCAAAGAGCTCGAAATAAATCCGAGCGATCCAGTGAAAGCTGCAATTTATCTGACAAATTTCTGAGGACGGC
Source organism: Lasioglossum malachurum (assembly GCA_028455605.1). NCBI lineage: Eukaryota > Metazoa > Arthropoda > Insecta > Hymenoptera > Halictidae > Lasioglossum > Lasioglossum malachurum. Next base: position 5,248,920 of record CM052312.1, read on the forward strand.
ATATTCCGTAATCAGAGATACCCACCCCCGTCGAAATTATTCAAGCAGATTTGCGACGAGAAGATGCAAATTACCCACGGATCCATCGGAAAATTTCCGGGATATGTTTCGAATTATTCAATTTCTCGGCTAATTAATTGGTTGCGCGTAGAAGCAACATTCTTTACAATCTTAACAATCTTTTGTACAAATTGCTTGATCATTTCTTTCTGCCAAATTTCATAATCATTATTTGTTGCCAACATAAAACTTGTGACTGCTATCAACGGACAAACCTATACATACACACAGGGTGAGTCACCTAACGTTTTCACCTCAAATATCTTTGTTGTTTTCGAAGATACGTTCAATATCTTGAGGACAAAGTTGAATGGTAAAAAATGGGGCTCACACGATACCAAAAAGATTTTGGTTTTATTTTATTCTTTTTAGAGATATCAAGGTCACCTTCATTTTTTTAAATGGACCCTTTTTTAAACATCTGCAATCATAGTCCCTTTGTGACTGTAATTACTCAAGATCATTCAAGGTCACGGACAGAAAAACGTATAAAACTAAAATATGGATTTTAGCTATATTTCATAAATGTTCGAAATGATAGCTGTCTACGTCGATACGTGCAGAGTTGGGCACAAAAATTTTATTTAAATAAAAATTTCGTATAAAGTGGGTTTAGAACGCGCGCCAGTTAATTTATAAATTTCGACAAGGAAATATACAACATTGCTCGTCGTTTAAACACAGCAGAGAACGATGCTATTGAAAGTACGATAACACGGGGAGTCGTCGAAACGACGAGGCGGCGCGGCGCGACGTTCGGAGGATTACTTTCGTCGATAATGTCCCGGGCTGCGTCAGCAAACGTTTGTAAATTCGATTGGTTCCAGATCCATGACGGTCCCAATTCATTATTGGAAAGACGCATAATCGTATCAGATTAGCATATCACACCGGATCAATTAAATCCTACTGAAGAGGAACCGATTTGCATGTAAGCCTCGAGTTCTGTATAATTACATGTAGCTAAAACTGGGACGTGTCTGTGTACCAATTCGGTCGACTCGAGTTCACCGGGAAATTTCGCGGCGTTATTCGCGCGACAGTAGAATAGGTTTCGAACGGGTTTGTCGTGAGTTAGCGTGGGCGATGATTTATGCGTGAAATGTAACGTACGAAGCAGATTTAAGCGGATTTACAGCATGGGAAGGCTTAGGCTGCGCATGCTTCTGCAAATTCACGCGAGTGGTGTGTCGCGAACGCTGTGATACGGAAACGGTCGACGGTAAAAACGTCGACCGATCGTCAGTCCGATCAGCTGGTCCGATATTGCATATTTCTTTGCGATTGAGACAGCGTTGCATTTACTATGTTCCTTTTGATTAATACTAAACCTACCGAGCACTAAAAACGCGCGATTAAAAAATGTTTTACTATATTATAAAAAAACATGTGGTTGGATAAAGAAATTTATCGAATCAATTTCAAATGTAAACAACTTCATATAATTTCCAAAATTGTGAAATGAAAAATATAAAGCCGGTCATTTAACCGGCAGTGGTAGGTTTAGTGTTAAGCCCTTGACTTACAACATCGTTCCTGACTCGTGATATAGATTCTGAACAGATTCTAGTAAAAATGTGTGTCAATAATTTCCCCTATAACCGAGAAATAAAATTCCATTTTGGTTTTGTTAATGTACAAAAATAAAAGTGGTCGAGTTTTCCTCTCCTTACTTTCCCCTTCCACATAACCACATAACCAGAGTTATCTCGCGACTCAATGTCGCTTGCGCTATGCCACGGACGAGTTAACTCGCGGCCATCGGACGAACGATATTGCGTCGCGAGTTAACTCGTCCTCAGTAGCGAAATGGTTAAAATTTGTTTTATGAAGGCAGACGCAGGTATATTATATCAGACTTGTCAAAAACGAGCATTCCTGCAGCTGTAACTCGTTGAAAAATAAAGGAAAACGCGACAACCATGCCCGGTCGCCCCTACGTATACTTAAAATGCAAAGCTGGGAGATTCAAATTCCGTAGCGAAGAATGAATTTCAGGAACATTGAGAAGAGCCTGTGAGGCATGGGAAAGCTAAGGATCGCCTCCGTTTCAAAAGAATCTTCTCTGTAGGAATCCTGTTCTGAAATCCCACATCGGAAGACCCCACGGCTCTCTATATTTCACCGTGGCCGCCTAAAAGAGACTATATTCATCAAGATTCTTTTCTCTCCTTTAGTTATGTGGAACAGGCGAACAAAGGCATGGAAATATTAATTTAATGCCAGGACGAAATTATGCCCGGCACTAAATCAGCGCCTCCGTTCTTTTGTTCGGAAAGAAGGCCGGCTCCTGGACGTGTCGTCTTCTATCGGCAAACCAGCACCCCGATGAAATTCCTTGTCCTTGTTCGCGCAACCAATTAACAAACCGAGGAATTGAAAGATTCGGAAAATATCGGAAAAAATGCATCTTCTCGTCACAATTCTGCTGCAATAATTTCGAAGGAGGTGAAACAGATTTCCAGAGCAACGTCATTGTTCTCTCTGGTCGATCAAGTCTTCTTATTTGTTGCTCTTTTGTCCGGTAATAATAATTGACCGCAATACGATGGGCAATCGCATTGTTGGTCGCATGTACCAAAAAATATGAAAGAATATTTTTAAAATTCGCCTGAAATGCGGCAACCCGGCCAACAGAGGTGTAAATACTTGTTACGTGACTATGCTGGCCGGGTTGCCGCATTTCAGGCGCATTTTTAATTGTCAATAATGAAAGAATTCATTTTCGCTTTATATTGTCATACCCTCAAATTTTCTCCCAAGTGTAGTCGAACATCCTGTATGTTTACATAATAATTATGACAGTCTGTAGAGGAGTGATAGTTGCAACAAATCAAATGGTTTGAAGGTCAGCCAAGACAGTTTCAGTTTAGCAGAGTATAATTTTCGCAGGAATATTTTTAAAGACTTGCATTATTCATAAACACAAACACACCTCTTCCAGATTATTGTCATTCAAGTTTCGCGGTAAGCTCCGAGAAGAGACTCGCGCAGGAGATATACGAAGTACGAGAGGATTGAGGTATAAGGGAGCGCTCTGAACGGAGGGAAAATGTAAACAGGGATGAGCAACATTTTGAAAGGGACGCCTAACGGCATCCGGCTGAAATCGCCGTGGCGTAAAGGACGTAAAACGATTGTATTTGGCCCGGAAATCGCTCGAAATCGGGGAATCCGTTCGAGCGAAAAGGAAATTCGATTTGAATTTGGCTGAGTTCAGATTTGCCCGGCCTAACCGGCGATAACGAGGTCGTCGAATCTGGAAGGTATACGGAACAGGCTATAGTTTCGATGGAAAATCGATATGCTTGTGAAAGACTCGACCGGTGGAACAATCGTGTACATAATACCGACCGTTTAGGAACTTCAGATACGAAACACGCTGTCCATGAAACTTATATATACTCTTCCAGCAAGTATTCAGCCCTGATACGACTTGCAAAAGCTAGAGTTTGATCGGGAAAGAAACTTCGATTACTTGTTCTTCACCAGTTTGATACTATCACCAGTTTGTAAGTATTTAGTGTAATGGGGATAGAACATTGAAAACAAAAAAAATAAATGAAAACAACTTGTTACTTGTTCTTCACCAGCTTGATACAATCACCATTTTGTAAGTATTTAGTGTAATGGGGATGGAATATTAAAAACGTAAAATAAATGAAAACAACTTGGTACTTGTTCTTCACCAGCTTGATACTATCACCAGTTTGTAAGCATTTAATGTAATGGGGATAGAATATTGAAAACAAAAAACAACAAATGAAAACCATGATTCAACGTGGACACGATTATTCTTCGGTAGGAATATCTGTTCAAAGGTTGCATAGTCGACAGACATGCTTTTAATGACCTCGTCGTCGCTATTACCGGCTGCGCATTGGTCGTTAAGCCTTTCCAGCCATAAAGCAGATTGAACTGAAGCCAGTATTTTGACGCTTCATAATCCACTCGACCAGTTTTGCTGCGCGTTACCGAATAATTTAAGCGCTTAAGAGATCCTGGTTCATTGTATCGCGTCGTTCCACGCCATTTCAGTCGGCAGCTTTCTCATGCCTTCCGCTTCCAGAATTGCGTTATGATCCTCGTGCATACGTTTCTGGAAGACACCCCGACGACATTTACCGTACCGAACGATGTCCGCTTAGAAAATACCTCATCGAGAATTGTTTATTTCGCGCCGTATTTCTCTTTGAACAAGTGAAGCCGGAATGGACCAAAATTACGAGACACCCTTCGGAGAACTACCCCTACCAACTTTTTGAAAATTGGTTCGGACGGACGCGATTTTTTAAAAATATTATATAAATTTATGTTTCATTAAAAAATTGAATCAACACCGACGATAAAATCTCGAAAACCTGTATTTCTTCGCTCGAAGCGTTCCTAATTTCGAGCGTGTCTATAGACTTCGGTCATCGACTGTATTTACAGGTACATATTGTGAACAGTCCAAATACCACGGAAATCAAATATTATCTCCGTCTAACAATGAAATGTTAACAAACACCGGCTGAATAAACCCGAAAACAGCCTGAATCGATCGGTTCGACCTTACTAGGCACAGCATCGCGTCGGGTTGCCGAATTATCTAAGCAAAACACGCTGGCGAGCGTGAACAAACGGCGAACGAGTCTATCAGGGGACGTCGGAATGCAAAATATTATTCCGATAACGGCCCCGGTAACAGGGGTTCCCGCTAATATACAGGGTGTTCGACTGCGGGTGGGAGAAACTTCAAGCGGTGGTTCTCCTTGGCAATGTAAAGCGAAAATGAAGAATAGGAAAATTGGAATTTCGTATTCGTTTTTTAGTTATTGACAATTCAAAATCCGCCTGAAGTGCGGCAATCCGATGTACAGAGGTGTACGTTGGGTTGCCGCATTTCAGGCGAATTTTAAATAGAATATTAAGAATGCGGTGAAACGTACAATAACTAGATCGGAATTGTATATTTATGTAAGTAGAAAGTAAATGTTGGACCAACAAGCCATTTTCAAAAATGTAATCCAATAATTTCTTTCTTGATTATTATCAAAAATAACAATCGTTGTTGTACAGAGTGTCTGACCACAGGTTGGAGAAAATTGAAAGAGTGCTGCTCCATGATAATATAAGACAATATTAAAAATCCGCCTGAAACGCGGCAACCCGACCAACAGAGGTGTGCGTTGCGTACGCCGGGTTGCCGCGTTCCAGGCGGACTTTGAATTGTCAATAACTGAAGAATGAAGCCGAAATCCCACTTTCTTTATTCTTCATTATCGTCTTACATTGTGATGGAGAACCACCCCTAAAATTTTCTCTCGTAGTCGAACACCCTGTACAACGTAACCGGTATCCAAGGGATGTTAATGGCAGCGTAAATACCGGAGAGGTAACACGCGGACCAGCCTATACCTCGGACGATGATAATACAGTCGGCTTTGCCATGTAAATCTCTTATTACTGCACTTGCCACATTTTAATGTGTCGAACTTAATTCCGTTCATCAGCTACCCCGAACCACGGGCACTCGATGTTCCACGGTGCGACGCGGCAGATGCGACGCTTGTGTGTGCCCTGTGCCAGGCGCACTGCCAGAAGCCGACTTTAACCTTTCACAAGCCTTTCATCGCGTGCGACTAGTCACTTTTTTTTCTATCCTCTTTTGCGTAGAACAGTGGGAAAGGGTAGAACCTTTTTCGAACGGAGCCCCTGCCCTGTAGAATTGTCGAGCGCTCTCCCTCGAATTCTTTATTTTACAGCACTTACCGTAAGCCGTGAATTATGAGAATCTTACGTTCTGACGAACGAACTGTTACGACTCTGTAGAACCGTGCGAATAAACCCCTCCGGATCGATGTCAGTAGATAGTAGAAAATGTTCTTGCACTTCCTGCAATGGTGTTTGCACCTGACATGGAACATCTGGTTTTACCGGAAAGATGGGACTAAAGTTGTGAAAACATTCCGCGTTAAATAAAGGTTTCATAAATGTTGCTGTATCGCCTCCGTCCGATTATGCCTTGAGATAATGAATGGGAAAATATTCGACGTGGAAGATACATGTATATCTCCGAATTATATTCAACCGTCTCTGATGATTTAATAGACGTTAATAATGACAAATGCGAACAACGCGACCTGGCAATGCATCAGCAGCATAAATAAATCCATATACAGGGAATCACTGTAACATTGCTTTTAAGAGTACGATTACATTTTTAATATCGAACCTAATTAGAACAAATTGTAATTGAGAATTTAAAGAGTACATTTCGTAGGTCTGTGTCAATTATGATATTCTGAAAACTTTGTTAAACATTTTCATTATGAGAGAATACTTCTAACGTCTGTAGCTAATTGCAACGTGGTCCGAGATTTTGATGAAACTTGCAGAGCATGTATAATCGACACAGATCTGCAAGACGCATTTTTTAAATTTTCAATACAAGCCCACGTCAAAAAGTTGTAAACAACTTCCAGTTGAATGGCCACTAGCTTCTGAATACGTAGAGTGTAATGAATGTTTAATTACATCAAGGAAACAGCTTGAAACGAATATCTGTGCTTGATTGCCGGATGAAATAACGTGTAACTTGCCGGGACACGCAGTACTGAACATTTTACCGTGGCGTATGTAACGGCCAACAAACGCGTTTCATATGAACTTAATGACGACTCGAAACGTTCAATTGCTACTATTCCATGGAGAATTTTGAAAAGTTTATAATATCAACGGTTTCCGGTACAGCTTCACAATTGCATTCCACGTCCACCGTATTATTCTTTTTATTCGAATGAAGGGTCAATATATCGGATCGACCACTGGATTATTAGCGACGACACGCCGAATTATTATTCAGTTCAATTAAGTCTGATAATTTGGTTTCTTTGATAGATCCAAGTAGGTCACCTGTCACTCCGAATCGCTGAAACACGTTCAGTTCGTCGTGACAATAACATTTAATTCATTGTTACAATTAATCAAGTCCTATTTAATCAGTAAATTTTATTGAGCATCAAATATAGACGTGAGCGTAATAAATGTTCATCTCGCTTCGTCATCACGCGGAGAATGTTCCATTAATTACGCGAGTGAAATTTCTATGAAATATATCAAATGAACTGACTACATTGCGAAAGCTAAATGAAAATATATATTTCATATATAAAATTGAGTATCGTTTCGGTATTTGTACAAGGTATCTCCTTTAAGCTCCACTTTCAGTTCAGGGGATAAAAGAACATTCGAAAGTTTCACCCTTCGGTGCTCAAGAACCATTGGGGGAAAGCAAAAAATGGCCCGAGACGAAAGTTCGGTAATCTTTAACTTAAAGTGACAATAGAAACTTCCTGGCAGCTGAAACGAGAATAACAAAATGTAAGGAAACAGTTCTGCTACCATTGTTTGAACTGTAACAGTACCAACACAACGCGTAACAATATTTACTGCAACAACTCGATGGTAAAATCAATTATGAAAAATTACAGAAATCACATTGATCTTTCTAACGAGAAATATTACCTTTCGTAGCAGAAGGTATGAAAGTGGAGCGAACTAATCAATCACTTTGATATTACATTACGTTATGGCTAATTAATATTATAGATGGATAAGGCTATTTACAATGTAATGCTTAATCAATAGCAGTAGTGGTAATGGTATAGCCGGTCTGTTTTGTCGGAATATGGGGCATAACTCATTAGCATGACTGTAGTTTCGTTCTAAAGAAATTACTTGTTTAGAACCCTTCTAGTTTGTAATTAATATCTTTCTACTTTGAACATTCTTTTAACCCTCATACGCTCCTCGGAAATAGTTGCATAAAAGATTCTATGTGATTACACATATTAAACATATCTGTAGTTTCAGTTTATCTATTATATTAATGTTTGCCAACCGTTGGTTTGGGCTGAAATTCATTTTCTCTTTGCCAGTAGCCAGCATCTAGAACTGGTAATTTTTTGGTCGAAAAAGAGCATTCTAAAATAATCAAAAAATGACGTCAACAAAAAGTGGTTCATATTCGGGGGCACTTTACCCTAATTATAAAATAGTAAAATATATTCGGCCAATAATAAACGAAGTGGTGGAAATTTTCGTGGAATATCTGATTACGTAATCGTGCAATCGCGAACTCGAAAACAGTCCGCGCGTCACAGTGTCGTTTACGCGTTCCTTTCTGCGGGTGCGAGAGAGACAGAGTGGGTGGAGAGGGGCAGACAGAACCATAATCTGGGACAATTTGTAATTCAAATCGACGCGATACGAGATAAATTACCGACATATCTGCTATCGTTCCGAGCAGAGTGCGTCTCCTTCCACGTTCCTCACCGGAACATCCCAACCCCTAGTGCGCGCGTGAACCACCCTCTCCGGCAATCTCCCGCGATCCCGTCGGGTTAATTTCTCAATTTCGTGCACGAAACTTTTGAAGGATCGTCACGGAACTCCAGACGCCCGCCTATCGATTACTCGACGTTCCCTTGGATCGGTGATTAACGAATCTTCGGGGAACTGAGGCGGGGAAAATAGTTTGCGTTACATTCGAATGAAATCGGTTTCCGATGAGATACGGTTAGCTCGGCGACCAACATGTCGGATCGCGAGAGAAGAGCTATTGGGTTGTCCCAAAAGTATCAATGAACGCGTTTAATAATATTTTTTAGCGTTTCAGAATATTTTTTGACGACGTAGAACCGGCTAAATGAAGTTCAAATTATAGCGTGTTTAGTGTCATTTTAATCAGAAAAATGCCACAAATACGTTGGAGATCAGTGGACTGCGGATCTTTATACAAAATAAAAAATGTCTGCATCGATTGCAAGAAGTAGAAACTAAATTGCTTCTAATTATAAAAAATTAGATGGTTTGGTACAATTATAAAAAGGTTACTAGTTTTTAATAGGTGTACGAATACTTTGTACACCCACTGTATATTGGCATCTCCAATTGTTAGAATTTTTCAACTATTTTCAATTGTATCTACTCAATTTTCCTATAAATGCATAAAAATCCGCAGTACCACAGCGAAAAATTTCTATGTAATTAATTGAAGAAGTGAACTCCAATTTACTTCCAATTAATTCCAATGGAATGTGGATATTCTCTTGAAATAATTTGATATATTTTTTCTCTGTGTTGTATGATATTTTGCCTGAATAAGACTGATTCGCATGTAACACAATAACACACTCGTTAAACCTGCATTGGCACCCAAAGAATCTATTGCAATGCCGCAGTTTGTTTTCATAATGAAAATCATTGTTTTCATCACACGTATTATAATTGTTTCATTTAGTGATACGCTGTGTAAACTACCGCAATTTATGAATTCGTAACAAACACAATCAAAAGACATTCCAACTTCCACACCTCAGCGATATATTCTGCCGAAATTACCTATCCCGCGTAACTTTTAATTAAAACGAGCCCGGTACACGGAAGCTGAAAATTACATTTACGAAAGAATGTTCAGAAATATCTTGACGTTTCAATGCAGCGCTCGATTACACGTGAGCCGTTATCGAATCAAGTAATTCGTTATGCGAACGATACTCCATTACAAGTACTCACGATCGATTAGAGAGTGCATTGATTCCAGAAAAAAGAAAATATATGTATATACATGTGCGAATTACACGGCAGCTCGGGCAATTAACTCTGATTAATGCACCGAAAGTAATATGCATTACCGAAAATTTATTGCACTGTTGCGTGCAGCTGTGTAGTCGCCGCGATAATTACATTATAATTGCGCCGAAAATCGAGCTTGCGTTTCGTTAAAAATGTAAACCGTGAACGAGACGGGATTTGCTGCGATCGCGGTATGTAGGCGCGTGTACTTACATAAATGAAAATGGGAATGTGTTAACTCGCTGCTAATGCCTGTGGCTGCCGACTCCTTCTAATAGTAATGCGTATTACTGCATTTTCAAACTCGATTTTCCCACCCTGTACACAGTGTATAGAAATTATATGTCTTATCTGTGGCCCGATAAAAAGTGCAAAAGGAACCATCGGTCGAAACTCCATTGTTCTCT
>CM052312.1:5259107-5406553 GCA_028455605.1 Lasioglossum malachurum
GATTTTGAATTGTGAGTAACTACGAGACGAAGCCGAAATCGCAATTTTGTAATTCTTCACTTTCGCCTTACATTGTGATGGAGAACCCGCTCCTCTTTTGTTAAAATGTTTTCTGTAAAAATTGAATACGAATCCTTAATTTTGATTGTTAATGGCTTATTATATGTATTATATCCTTTTGTGTAGACACTGTGTACGCCTTGTTCGCCGCGAAGTGTCGAACCCATTGGACTGTTCATACTCGCATCTCACTGACATTGAATCTGATATAGTAATTCAGACGGCTGTCCGCGAGATAGATTTATTTTTCATTCAAATTACAACGAACGGACGGACACCAGATTATACGATGCGAGATAGGTACCGGTATTAAATTTATGTTGGACGTTTGACGTGCCTGTTATAACGGGGCGAAATTACGTCGGTACACGTATCCATGTCGAAATAAAATGTGGACGCCTGGGTACCGTAACTCGCCTGAAACGCGACAGAACGCGCGCAACCTTCTGTTTTTATTCAGCTCGGAACGTTTCAAGTGCGGCGAACGAACTAATAATTCCTCCGGCCACGGTAGTGCGATATATATCGCGCTCTAACTATTTATGAGTTACCTTATAGTATGCGACATTGTTAGCCGACGGTAAAAAATAAAAAAGAAACTTTCTCGTTATTCTTCGTGAACTGTAATTGGGAAATACACTATTCTGTGTCGTTGAACCTCGCTATTTCACTTCCCAGTGTTTTCCAGTGTACAAAATCATTTTCACCGGAGAAATGACTATACTCCATTATTCAGACATTCTCTTATCTGATCTGTCAAAGCCTCCCCCATTAATTCGTTATAATGGGAGCTCAGCTGCATTTAAATGGAACGTCACCTGTCAATTTAACTCTTCTAGGCCTCACTTATTCGCGTGACAATCGATTAACAGACACACACTTACTTCCGTTCGTGCAAACGCAGGATTCAAGCTCTCCTTTCAAATCGAGGAAACAGAAAAATTAATTCTTTTCCGACTACTGTTCAGCAGGCACGTGGAAAAATGTCGGAAAAGTGCCGCCACTTAACACTGAATTTAAACATCATTATTATTATTGTTATAAATAAAAATTTTCCGCCAGAATATTGCAACAAGCTGGAGTGAAATAAAGTTGAAAATAATATAACAGTATTTTTTAATTTCTCTAATATTTTCTCTCTCTCTCTGTTCTAATTATTATATTAAAAACAATTACTCAAACGATTCTCATAACGTGAATACAACAGTAATGGGATACGATGGGCGTACGAAATGTGCACAACAGTGCGAACAAGATCATTTTTCATGTTCACTAAATATTCCAGTCGAGAGAACTAACACATGTTCCATAGAGTTTCTGACTAGCTAGCACGAGAATGTTTTATTTCAATAGAAACACTCCGACACAACACCGTACTCGTGTTTACTTCGTATTCGAGCAAATTCTGCTCCGGCACACTGGAATTTCCACTTGTTTATAGAAGCTTCAAGCAAAAGACTACGAATTTAGAAGAAACAAAGAATTTTCTTTAAAAATTCCAGCTCTTACAATTATAGCCGGGGATCTATAAGTATACACTACTGCGCAGAAGAAAGAAGCAGTCAGTATAATTATAAAGAAGAAGAATGAAGAAATTGTTTGAGTGAATTTCTACTTCAATCGTTAATCGCAATAAACTTTTCATTAATGTTTTAATGGGTTCGATCAAATTTTAACTAACAAGCACAATTTTGCAAATTTTTAAATCATTCTCCACGATTTCGATGATTTCTTTTTTTAATCAACGATTGACGATTAACTTCATCAATCGATTGAATCAATTGTCGGTTTTTCACTGGTTACCTTTCTTGCCAATCTTGATTAAAATTTTAATCGATCAAATGCTCAGCTCTGTATTATACAGAATGGAAATATGCTAGATCGGAAGAAATGTTTAATTTTCCACACAAATTGCTCCGAGTGCAAGGGGTTAAATATGGTCGGGTGCTTCATTCTTTTGCATAGCAGTGTATATGGCCTAAGTGCACGAGTCACAACATCACGTGACTAACCCGGAACCGGCAGAAGGCAACGTTTTCCCCTCGATTCGAGTCAATTCCCCAGATCTGGCGACTCTGGTACCGCGTCAGCGGTTTTCTCGAGACTTCATTACGCGGTAACATTTCATATGCGACAACCTAATATTTCTGCCGGAAGCCGGGACGAATGTTAATCGAGATGGTAATTTCGAGTGACTCGTTGCTCATCCGCAGGCCGCGACGAAGGTTTTCGGGGTATTTTTAATCGGGTATCGCCCGGCGCGCCGCGGCGTTTCCGTTTAATCCGAACGAGCAATTCCCGCGTGGAACACCGTGCCGTCGTTATTACGTTTAATATTCCTTCGCATTAATCATCGTCCCCGAGTGCCTTAGCGTGTGAACAACATTCGCGTGACGCGAATACAGAAAAGAGCTGGCCGCGCACACTCGCGCGATAAAACTTGCAATGCGTTCGTTCGTTAAAATTTTTAATGAGCCAGCTTCCTCGCCTCCAATCGCGTTGCCGTTGCAACGCGACACGGTCGTTTTCCGAAATCTCGAATTTGTAAATTGTACGGAGAAATTTATTATGTCCGTCGGCCGCCGCGGATTGTAAAAACGTTAACGACATGCAAATACATCTACATCCCCCACCCCGCGCGAACAAACAAATTTTCGCCGGGAAATACCGGCGAATAAATTTAGCCTCGTCCCAATGTTTTCAGGAAACTGAATTTCAACAATGGTTACGCAGAAAAAAAACGCCGGCTGCATTGTGTGCTCCTACGCACGACTTACAGAGAACAATTATATCTGAACAATGTTCACGGTATCCAATTTGCTATAACAACGAGCATAAATTTCGTTGCATTAGTGCGAGGACGGGTTTCGTAATTCGCTAAAGGTTTTTTTGTGATTTATTACCGCCGCTGTTGAAAACGTTCAAACAAATCGGAATCGGCGAAATAAAATTAATCCCGGTTATTGTTCACGCGGCTGCCGGGAAATAATAATTCTGCGGTGTTTTTTAATGAATTGATTAAAAATCCTCGGAGATTTTTTCTTTACGAGATGCAATCACTAATTATCGTTCGAAAACTTGGGAACAATGCTGTCTATTGTTACGTTGCGAATCGATACGGAACAATTTCGAAAAGTCTACACAAAATTATGAATTTGTATCGTACTTGTCTCCCCACTCTACCTTCGCATGACGTCACGATGTCACGTGACTAATCCGGTACTGGCAGAGAGGGGGTAACCGTGTTCCCCTCTAAAGTTCTCTAACAAATGAGGTACTATGAGTTTATTCGAACAAATTTCGCAAAAATTTTAACTGCTTATATCTCAATAACTATTTGTTTGTTCTCTTCTGGATGGGTGGAAGGTGTTCGTGTGAAAAGCAACTTTACCAACAATTTTCTTTGTTATAAACAATTTTGCGGCAAGTTTTCAGAGGTGTAAATTCACCCCTAGGACGGATGACCTATGTAACCTGTAGAATCCCGGTTACGGTGAAAGTAATTTTCTACTCGTGCGCGATGGACCCGTATCACAGTCCACCTTTGCAAGCCGGAAACAATAGAGAGCGCAACGAAAGACCAATTTGTCGAAAACACATTAATCCGATACCGTGTGTGAGCTCACCCAGCATTCTGTTGTATAACGTTCCAACAAAAACACTTCCGGACAGAATAACAAAAAAAAAAAACACACACACACACACATACACATAGGCGCGTGCTCTCCGCGTTCTATCCGCTCTAAAAGGGCTGAAAGAGTTTGCCGGGACACAGCGAGAGGAAATGTTCAAAAAGCTAAGCTATCGAGTCGCGCGCTTCTACCGTACGACAGAAAATTAAATAAACAGAACATAAATTTCGCGCTCTTTTCGTATCGCTGCGTCGCATCAGCCGGGAACAGCGCGAAGAGAAACACTCTGTTGTTTTAATCTATAACCGGATGCACAGCCTCGGAAGAGTAACGAAATAAAAATATCAATATGTCCGACGCTGCGGAAACTTTGTCGAGGGTGTTGCTCGCGTTCAAAGGCCGAAACTTTCCGCCGTATTCGCGGTGCTATCATGGGTGTCGGTGTGCCGAACTCTAGTTTTATTAGGTGGGAGTGTAACCGAGAATTTCGGGTTCTGTTCGGGTCGGGTCCAGAACCTGAAAATTTATAATCAGACTGCGGAAGTTTATACAATTTGCAATTTTTCGAGACGATTTTTGAGAAGGAACCAAGTAAAATATTATTTTCAGTGGTGGTAGCCTTTCCTGTAGACTAATTCCTGTCGTAGAAACTATTCTCGCATTTTTTTTGGAAATTTTCAGAGGCCATAAATGCATAAAGATTCGCAGTCTATAATGTTCGGACACCCGAATGTCACAGATTTTCGTCAAAATTATATTTTACCGCGTACAATTTCGTTGATCTGTTCCAATGTTCGGAATCTGTGAAGAAACGTAAGTAGTTGCGTAACGAAACCACGAACAAATTACTCGAAACGTGGAGAAGTGAATTAGAAAATCCGGCGAATACTCATTGTCTCGAATTAAATCGTGAATCGACGTAGAACCGGCAAAGAGCCCGACAAAGCCCGACCCAGCCCGACCCAGAGCCCAGACCTTTGACGGACTTTAGAGGTAGGTTTCACGTAAACGTGCAGCTGTGATGTCGGTGCTGTGCAAGAACGGCGCTGTAAAAGATCGACGTAAATTCCGGAAAATTCCCTGCCGGCGCTAAGAAGCTTCTCCGTGCTGCTAAAGCTCCTCCCACGACAGTGTCATTAATTAACAAAAGCATCTGCCGTTCGATCAATTCAGGCAATTATTGCGGATACTATTCGTACAACTTGGAATGGTCGAAGTAGAATCTAAAATGATATACACGATAATTCTTATAAAATTGTTCCTTTAAAATTAAACATAGTAGTTGAAACTTTTGGTTCGTGTGACCTAGCGTGTGACCTTGTATGACCTTACACCGTGATTAACAAACTCGTCACACGAGACACTATCGAAATTGATCTTGAAATCACCTCGGCCCCCGCGCGTATTCTACAACAGTTGCATTCACTCGAAGAAAATGAAAAAAAAATCGATTTTTCGAAAATGAAAAACCAGGATAGCCGGTGTTAAAACCGTTCCCATTTCCTCGGGGAAATATCAAATGCATCGAAGTCGGTGCAATAATATATATGGAATAGAAGACACTCAAAAGTTAATCCGAAATATCGGAGAACGTAATACGGGGAATATATACGTGGAGAATGTAATTTAATCGAATCCCTTGGTTATCGCAAAAGTGTATCACCGGGCAGGGCCGGTGGTCATGATAAATTCGGATTTTCTTGCCGAGTAATCGTGCCGCGCCTGCATATTCACGCGAGATTACATATGCATCCTTCGGCCGCGTATGCATATCCGGAGACATGCATAACAAGCGCGTGTATCTACATCGTGCTTACGTTTGTGCACGAAAATCTCCGGAGATTACACTACGGTCGGTTATGTCTACATCAGCGATTTCGCCGAACACTAAAAGCTATTTCTAATGTCCCAGGGTGGTGTTCTTCCGCTGCTACGTCTGACGCCGCACTGAACCGTCCGAATTCACGCTACTCTGATAATGTAAAACTAACTTAGTTTCGGACAGATTAGTCCCAGGCTGCAATATCACTCTTCTTTTGAAATACAACTTCAAGCTGTTTACGCGCGTTGGACGTTTTCGCCTAACAAGCAAACATGCTCAAGTTGCGCAAGCCGATTTTAATGGAACTCTTGCGAGAGCAAGATTATTCTTCTGAAAAAATAAATTGGCCACCGTCTATATTGAAGGCGAAAAGCGATTACTTTGCAAACCTTTTTTTTTGCAATATTTTATAATATTTTTGAAATACGTTATTTGGTGAACGGGGAATTAATAATAATTCAAATATATCTTCGGTTCGAATAATCTAGGTTCTACGATTTTCTACGAGGTTCTGCGAAACCAAAAATTTTTAACCTTTTATAGACGACTAGTATGATTAGGACAAAATTAAACATAATTAGGATTAATGTCAGCCAACGTGAAGACGTGTGTCGCACCAAATGAGAAGTGATCGCAGTTTGCGTTCAGCTCGTGGTATGCATTAGATTTCTAGGTTGTGCTCGAGCTAAGTAGATTAGGATGAAGTGTGATCAGACTGAGAGAATGAGACCTTAGTGGAATAGCAAGTGGAATCAGAGTCGAAATGGTCAGGCAAGTAGTTCGAGATTCCTTGAGACAGAATTGAATCGAGGCTGTCCTGTATCAGCAAGTAGAATGTGTATTTATTCGTACACGAAATTGTGTGAACAGGTGTCTTGTGTAAACAGGTAACCACGATCCACTGTGCATATAGAAGTGAAATATTTCGATCTACACAGACACGATGTCGTGAAGCATTTGTCTGTCCCTCAAGTATGTGTCTGTCACTTTGCGACCAAGTACAGAACCGTCTCGATATTTGTGAAAAATGTATCCCCACTGCCGCAGAATGTATCCACAATAGCAACACAATACTAATCCCACTGCAAAACACTTATATTTTGCATTAATACTCTATGATACATTTACGAGCATATTTGCGACATTTTCACACACGTATAACTTTCGACCCAGTGGATTCCTAAGATTGAAACTTGGACTTTCGGCATTGTCTCGTCAAAGTCTACAGGACTGCATTTGAAAAAGTGAATAATTTCTGGTTTCCTCAGTTGAACTTTACACACAGTTTTTAACTTATACCGGAAATCGTAGTTAAAATCCAGAATATTCTTGAAGCGCGAGTTCAAGCTACAAACGCGACGTGAAAGTAAGGAGGACGGCGGAGATAATGGTTGAATATCCGAAAGAGCCGCTGAGTGGGCTGGATAGTGAGGGAAAGAATGGAGCAGAGGGTGGCAGCAATTTAAAGAGCACGGACGACGAGCATGTCGGGAGCTGATGGATCAGATAAGCCCGAGGGCTCACGATTTATTTGCCGAGCACCGGTGGAGAGACTGTTATAATTAAGTAGTTGAGGACGGTGACTCTCGAGAACGAACTCGCAACACATTCTTCCTCGCACACGAGAGCCTGACCCGATCGACGCTCGCGCTTGTACGGCACGTCACCGCGGCAAGATTTATTATTGTATAAGAAAACTTCGTCGGCCGGGTTTTGTTTCGTTGTTTCTGGCCGACGCGGCGTGGGTCGATCTAAAGTGCTGATCGCGGTGCAACCGACGCGACGAGGGGAAAAAAACATTCACCGCGAACACGAGGAATGGACTGATTTTTCCCGTCGCCGCGCCGCGCCGGTAATGAATGAAACGAGAAGGTTCCACTAAAAAAGGAGCATTCATATTAATCGAGAGAAAGAGAAAGAGAGAGAGAGAGAGAAAAGGCGATGTTGGCAACGTGAAAGAACGTTCATATTGATCAACGCTGTAGTCGCTACGTGCCACCTTGACATATAGTGTTCACTGTATTTCACTGAGCCCGTGTTGATGTCGCTGTGTCGCGAACACGTTCGCGCTACCATAGAACGAACCGCGTAATACAGATATATTTCAAAGCTTCAATTTTAATTTGAGCATTACGAGAGCAGACTCTCGTGGCAACGCGTCGAGCGCTAGGTAATATTTCGAAATTTCTTTTATGGATAACTGTACCGCCATTGTTTCTCATTTTCAGAATACTTTATCGCGCCGTTCAACCATCGAGACGAAATCTGTTCGACGCGGAAAAGCGTGTATCGCGTAAACCGCAGCTGAAAATTCGAAGTAATTCGATTTTGAAAACCCGGGGCGTTCGCAGAAAAGAATTTAAAGTATACGAGATATGTACCGAAAATATTCTGTTTAGACGAGGACAAATATTTCTTATCTCTAATCCCGTAGAACGCACACTAACAAAGATTGACACTTTAATCTTGCGACACCCGGTGTGTACGTATCATTTCGTGGATTATCGTGGCTCGAATCACCTCTGCGTTGGGAGTGCGGCCACGTATTTCGGATTATCATAAAATAATGAATTTGAAGGATTGACCGGCAAAGCTAGTACGGCACGTGATGAAACGAAACATCGAGAGTGCATTTTAAAACGAGATATTTGTGGAAAGAAATTTTGCTTCAATCTCGTCTCACAAGTTCGAGGAGAAATTTCGTAGTTTCCATGGACCTCTGATAATAAAAAAAAAAAAAAATTTGAAAAGGAGTTCGTAGCGTATAATCGAGTAGCTGTCTGATTAGTATTCCGACAGTCTCCTCCAACTTCCCACGGTCTGTTCATTAATGTTCTACAGGGGACAACAAGGTCCCGGCGGGACAGCTCGGTTCGTTCCCCGAATTCCAGGCTTCTTCTGTTCTAACGGGATATGGTAAAGAAGTTCGGTGGTACCGGTTGGATACACGGTAGAGTTCATAACTCTTATCCCGAGGAGCGTCATGATACTTCCAACTGTTTAAGAATCCTCTGGGCGCGGGGCTGGAGAAAAGGGTCCGGAAAACTTCGAGACAAGATTTCAGTTCGCGGAAGTCAATTACTGGGGGCCCGACTAAAAACCTGGAAGACGTCTTCCCGCGACGAGTGCCGACCGGGAGTTAAGCAACTCTTTTCCGATCCACGCCGGCTAACCCTCACCAACACCTGGAGCAGTGTTCTGCAAGCGGGAAACGGTGTACGCACGGTTACGTGGGCTTCTTCTTTCTTGGTGAATCTTAACGAATGGCGGGCAATCGTTCTTCCAGTGAAACAGGCGAACGAAACGTCGGACACGGTCGTTTATTAGCCGGTGAAACATCGGTGGTTGGCTTGTTTACCCTGATTTGAATACCGGACGAAACTTTTGCTCCCGCGACCCTGTTTTTGCGGGTCCCGCTATGCTCGTTGAATCGGAACCGCCAACGAGATTCGCGGTAATAAATCGAAGAAGAAAGTTGCGGAAACGGGACACGACGACTGTTTTCGATTGCGGTAATGTACGGTGTCCTTTTACTGTGCGAGTAAAACAGAGGCGCAGAGACAAAGAGGCCAACTGGTATAAAGGGATCGATAATGGCCGAGGGGATTTTTAGGAAGAACAGAATTTAATCAACGAGAACCATCGACTTGTACTACTCGCACGATCATCCTTATTCGATGGGCCTCTTCAACCACAAGCCGTACCCATCGCGTGTCCGACCAAGGATCTGTTCATACTACTTGGCCCACGAACGAAAACCCTTGTTCGCTGCGTCTGACAAACAGGTACCTATACTCCTCGCGGACCTCTTATTCTACCGGTCTGATCAAACACAACCCCTATACTACTTGTCGGATGAGTGCTCCTCGGTTCACGTGTCCGACCAAACGAGAATCTATACCACTTCGATGATGGCTGTACCTGCTGTTCTCACACCACTTATGCGACCCCTGCAGGATTTAACCGTGTACATGTTTTTGTCAAATATATTCGACATGAATTCAAGGTGACCTCTGCAATTCGTGATTGTCGTCAAAGTAGTCGGTTCACTGTTCTAGGTTGCGGAAATACTAAATTTTTGAACGAAAAAAAAGAAATATATGGAAACAAATGTGGCGAGTAGACTGCGGATCTTTATGAAAAATAAAAATTGTCTGCATCTATTGCGAAAAGTAGAAACTAAATTAAATGTTATTTCTCCCCTCAATGAGATTTTAATAGAGGAGAAATCATATATTGACATATATTCAATTTTCAATTTTATGACGAGTATTGATACAAGTCTAGATAAATGTTTTATGGAACGTATTCTTATAATTGCGTGGTTAAATGTGGAGACTTCCATATTTCTTTAAATTAATAAATTGAATAAAATTTAACGTCCCTTTAGAATAAACGTGTCTTTCTTGCAACAAATCCGTGGAAACTGAGGGGAACGTATTTTTGTGACAATGTAACGAAGGACAATGGTCAAACGAAAATCTGCAAAATCCAGATTACGCTTCTTTTCACAAAGTTCAGCCAATCTCCGAATCATCCTACTAATTTATGAGCGAGTTCCGGATCGCGAGTCGTTAAGATGATGGTAGACAAAGGAGCGGGACAGGCCTCGGCCAGATTAGGGGAGCGGAAATGACGAATTTAGCTCAGATCAACTTTGGAGCTTATTGAAAATTAAGCCGCTTAACGCTTCCGCTCCAAAGATTCGCCGAACCTCGAGCGAAGCGACTCGGAAATTCGCTCTCTCTCTCTCTCTCTCTCTCTCTCTCTCTCTCTCTCTCTCTCTCTCTCTCTCTCTCTCTCTCTCTCTCTCTCTCTCTCTCTCTCTGTATAACACGCCGTGGAACGCGGAAATTATTCACACGGCCACCGACCCGCTACGCGACGCGACGTGACGCGACGTGACGTCGATGCCCGATCCTGTTTCTCTTTTGTTCGTCGCGGCTCACCGAATAGGTATGCTACTGGCGATTCGCTGTCACAATGCGATTCCTATTCGTGCACCAACCATTATTATTCGGAATCCCAAGAATCCGAACCTGAAACGGTATACATCTGAATTTGAACACAGTCGGAAACAGTGGTCCAAAAGTGTCCGATTTCGCACGACGTCACGTGTGACGTAATCAGCTTACTATACCAGGACTTGTAGATTAATTAAAACATCGGTATATTTTCTCATTTCCGATTTTTTATCGGTGTTGAAACGATTTTAGAGTAGATTTTTGGATCGTCGAATGTGCATATTCTTTAAATTGAGTTTTTAATACCAACCGTACATATTGAATAATTTCTAATGAAAGCATCTTCATAATTTCAACAATGAAAACCAAAAAATGTGAAACTGGTCGTGGTACGGTCAGTGTTAAATTAAAAGTCAAAGAGATGTAGAATCACGCTTCAACGGTCGGGACCTTGTAATTATCATTTTTCTAATATATAAAAAAAAACACAACTTCGAAACGGACGTCGTTATAATATATCGGACCAGGTGAGTAGTTTCAGACGACAGACACAGTCCCTTCCACTTACATTTCCCTGCCGCCTAATGAAATTCCGTGAGCCGGTACACAACGATCACGGCCGACTGATTTTAAGAGTCCGGGACCTCGTAGCGAATCTACATATTCCATTTTAATGGCACTCTTGAGGGCTCGACAGCTGCTCCCGCACATGCATGCATCCGGGCCCCAAATTTAATTCCGGCTCGATCTCGAGAATAGCTACCCCGTCAGGTTTCTGGATTGGCCTGCTGCGTCGAGCGAAATGGCCGGGAGCGATTCTTAAAAATGATGTCACGACCGCCATGACACTGCCTCTTAAAGCCAGACGCGTTGCTGATGCTACGTTGCTTCGATAGACCCGACTGTTATTCACTTCACAAATTAATATCAATTAACTTCATTAACCAGTTTCATGAAATGACAATTTTTCAATTAATTCAATTAATTAGACGACCAGAACGACAGAAATTTTGAGAACGTCCCGTGTCCCATTCGATCGGAAATCGCATGGAAATGTCGAACAAATTTAATATCGGAAAGATAGTTGATATCTTCATTAATTTGGAGCCGGAGCAAGATATAACGCCCGGTGGCAATAAAATTGTACGTTCGCGGAATTGCCGGGTTACGGTAATCGATATCAGAAATCAACCTATTAACTCCCCGAAATGGATAAAGTTTCAAGTGCTATCGAAAGGTACGGTAATTGCAGCAGCGAAACTTTCGGGTATGATCTAATTTTAGCCCCGTTACCTGCAGACATTAGCACGTGACTAAGAAATAACGAGGCTATTAGACGGTGGCTCCAGTAATCCTAGAAACACTTTCACGGTGAACATTTTCAATAGACTTTGCTCGTTTTTCAACGGGAACGACGGTGCAGCAGGATTTTATCGAGGGCTAAAGCGCAACACAATATTTTAACATTTCAATTTTCTGTTCGCACCCTACACACTGTTCCCTGCATAAGAGACTTCCGAAACTAATAAAAGCAATTCCGGTGAAATCATTAAAATTCTAATGGTGATAGCGTGAAAGCTCTGAGAGTAAGGAAAATAGCAAAAAAAGCCGAATTATTCACGATATCGTAATATCACCATAGTAACCATTCTTCTACCCCTAATAGTACTTTCCACGATAATCAATAAAATATGTGTTTCATCCCCATCTTCGAGGGCTGTTTTCACCCCTTCAATGTGTACAATTATAAAAAGAAAGCATTCATCGATTGTTTCCCTAAAAGCTAGCTCTCCGAAAAGTGCCATTAAAATCAACTTGAATATGTTCCCCTCGTGGGAGCAAAATCTTTCCGGTAGATCTTCGAAGTGGCGCAAGATCAATATATCAATGTAACGCGTCAGTGAATCACAGTGCATATTTATTTAGGCAGGTTGAGCTTGAATTTAATCAGAGAAATGGAAGAGAGAATTTCTGGCAGATCAAACAAGAAGTGGACCGTCGCGTCGTTAGCCGATCTAGAGAGGAGAGCAGGTACGTAATAAATCAGACCGGTGACCATACATGATCGATAAATCACTGCGCTCGATCCCGGGCCGGTGTTATCAAGGAAATCAGCAATGCAGAACAGCACGGGGCTCTAGTTAGCTGCCTAAGGATCACAGCATGGCCTCCTTCCAATGACAAGAGGTTAGCTATCTCTGCGGAAGATAAGCCGAACGCTCGTAGACCGACGCGAGGCGACGCGACGCAACTCTACACCTGGTGGACTCGACCGATCCTCGGTATACTTTGACCCTCGTTATACGCATTAAGGGAGCACGTAGCGGAGTTTGGTTTGCAGGAACACGATCGTATGCGGCTCACGTGCCCGGATAGATTTTACATGTTTGACCTACGGTTATACCGGGATAGCCAGGTGTCCTTTGCATCGGGGCTGCAAAGCGCAGCTGTCTGAACGGTTCCCGGAGTCTTCTCCTAGTTTGACTTCTGCATTCCGAAGGGAATTGGCTTTCCCAGGAGCAGCCAGCACGATATTAACTGCTCCTTTGGTCATTTTCACCCGTGCTGGTATTAACCATCACTCCCAGTCTGTTAATCTAAAACGTGCAAGGTCAAAGTTAATTTTGCGGCAATTTCTTTTCACAAATCTCCATCGATCCGAAGGTGTACAACCATCTGCCAAAACCATGACGCTAAATTTCGTTACACCCTGTACAATACAATTTCTACATAAAGATATTGTTTGTCATTCCATTTTATAATTATACTGGGTGCTTCTCTCTTCTGCACGGTAGTGTATGTACCCTACACCCTTTGCTACGTGATTGAACGAATGATCGATCAAATTACAATCATCTGAAAATGCCCTCGACAACAGGAAGGGCTCACCTTCCAAGGTTCGTTGGCGACACCATTCCAAGGTCTTTGAAAATTCGAACAGCTCTCACGCCAAAGGTTACGGGATTGCAAAGAATTCCAATTCGACGAGTTTTTATACCTGCAAAGGGTCAATTCTTCATGGGTCTTGTAAACGTAAAAAGCATATTTCTTAAAGGTCTTTGAAAAGTGCCAGAATACTAAGCGCCATGGGGGGATGTGAAAGTGTTTCAAGAGTCTTATTGAAAGCAAAGGGCCGCGATACCGGGCGCATGTCGAAGGGTTCAGTCGTTGGATGATAAATTCATGAAATAGGAAGACGAAAATGATTTGGATTGTTCAACGTTGAAATTAGCTTCGGCTAGAACCTTTATCCCACAATGTGCGCACTTGCTGTTTCTATAAGTAGCAATATAGGTATGTGTGACGCATGTAGGTTGGTCTGACTAGTAGAACACAATGCAATAAAAAATATTTTACCTAAAAGTTCAAGGTCAATTTTGCTTCCTTTTACAGATCTTTATACTCAGTATGAGTTATGAAAAGTACTCCAATTCTTTGTCTAATTCGTCGCCCAATTCGTTGCCTAATTCGTAGTCTAATTCGTAGTCTAATTCGTCGTCTAATTCGTCGTCCAATTCGTCATCCAACTCGTCGACCAATTCGTTCCCGAAAAAATTCCTAACGAATACATCTCATCGTTTCAAATGTTTCGGCGCATGCCCTGAAAAACACTGGCATGCAGGCAAATCGAATCACTTTGAAATGATGATGAACGACACATCAAAGCGAGAGGCTAGACAGACATGTTTCTACTGGAAAGTGGGATTACTTTTCAGCGAGCAATGATCGGCCTGTTTTCCAACAACACAGGCTGAAGTATGCTCACCTTTTCACACTGCACGTTTTCATGGAAACGCACGCCTGCAAGCCCAGCAATTAACTTTGTTAACAATACGGCGTTACACGTGCCCCGTACGTGTCCAAAGTCAGTTTTGATTACGCTCGTCACAACACAGACGACCCCCGCCCGCCCGTCCGAAAAGTATTCGCCCGCTGCAGCTCATTGTTCTTCCGTTTCACGGCCGTTTAACCCACATTCAACCCGGAGATCTAGATAGGGCACGCTTAGACACCCCGTCGAACTCTTGTTTAGTCAACAACCGTACGAGCACAGCCCTCCACGATAAATATTGAGGCAACAGCTGTTCCGGTAATTCGTCCCAAGTATCAACGAGTCTGGATCTTATCGCGATCTCGAGTCGCCATCATGTTTCGAGCGCCATCCGGAATGTCTACTAAAACTGCTGTAAAATGCCTGCTGAAATGTGTATTTGCCTCACGCGTCAACTGTGGCGATGTCGAATTTGTTTTTTTTTTTTCACATCAAAGTGTTATCTTTTGCGGAGACAGTTTCTCTGTCAAATATGTACAGAGTGTACCAGGATTATGTGTGAAGACTATCAGCTAGATTCCGTGCTAATTGTGTTTCCACATTACTTTCCACATTAACTTTATTCCACATGTCTACAGGGTGTTCCACAATAAAACGGTTAACTTGAGACCTCAAACAGGCCTCCACTGATCGAAAGGTGCAAAAACCAGCAGTGATAGTTTCTACGCATAATTTTGGTGCACCCTGTAGATTTTCCTCGGTGCAGCGGAAAATGTCCGCGGTAAATCAGACAGACGGAATTCTATCTCTCCCATCTGAAAGAAACTCGTTATGTATTTTTGAACGGGGATTTATGAATAGCGAAGCGCTTTCGGTATATTTAGAAAGTTCCGTATTGAAACTGATAAGTTATTTAAATTTCAAGCCCGACCCTCGGAAGCCCGGCCGCGGAAGGATATTCTACTTCAATCTAAAGCAGCTACCATTATTCTGGTAATACTTTTGAGGGAATGGTGCTCTTTAACAATGCATGTCGTTCCCTTTTAGTAGAAGAGGATTGTCTACGTCAGACCGGCTCGGCGCAGCCCAGAGAATCGTGCTTTCACATCAGGAGAAATGGTTTCGAGTGTCTTACGATCCGAACGGGATCTAACGAAGTTTCCCGATACTCGAAATTTGTTTAATTCACCGTGGAACGGAGTTCCCGGTGGGAGAAACGAATTAATCTCGTCGCTTTAACGCGTCAGGCCGCCGAGCGTGTCGGGATGCGTAACGCGCGGACACCGAAAGCACAACTTTGTTGAGGTGGGGCGGGAGAGGGGGGGTTGTTCTAACACAGTTGCAGAAAGCAATATTTTCTCGCGGACAAGCGACACGAATGTTGCCGTGTAACATTACCCCGGGAGCATTGTTTTATGCGTGTTTCCCTGGCTCCGGGAAAGCGTCGCAATTATGAAATTGTAAGCTCTTTGTGCCGAGAACATTTTTTCCCATAATGCCGGTCTCCTTTTCATCATGTCGGCCGGACGAATAAAGTAACATTTGTCTTTCGCGAACTCTCGTTTTTCTTCTATTTTTTTTTTTTTTTTTTGTTTTGCAACGAGCGCGTTTTTCCCGGCCGCGTCCTCTTCTTTCGCGAATCCATTTTCACCGCGGCGGAATTACCGCTGTGGATCCGGCGACTCGAACTTTCAAACGGTCAACGATAATTAAACAGCGAACGTTTAGTCGGACGAACGACCGAAATAAAAATGTCGGGCGTACGGACGGAGGAGTTGAAGCGGCACGCGTGTTTTCAGAATTCCGTCGAAAATACAGCATGCTGTAGCAATCAATAGACGATAACCCGCGCGATACACGCACGCCAGCAGAGGAACGCTCAATTGTCCGTGGGCGAAGTTGAAAAACGAACACGAAGCGTAATGGCAGCGATACAGCCGAAATGCCGGCGTCGAGCCGTTTCGCGATCGTAACTGAAAATTGCCGGCCGCTGTTTTATGAACTATAACGCGGGACACGGGTAGGATAGCCATCGCTCGACAACGGCGAATTATCCGTTCGCGTCTACGTCGTCATCGACCCTTGAATTTATTCGTCTAATCGCGGCGTTAGACGTGTAAATCCGTTGATCGCTGCTGGTCAAGATTTATTCGCGCCGATACCAGCCCTCCTCTCCGCCGCCGAATTGAAAATTGAAAACGTTCGTCACGATAACGGATTTGATCCTGCTGTTGGTACCAGTTCGATTATAACTGGCCGATCATCTAGTGTTTTCGCTCGCTTCCAGCGGATCGATGAAATTCAAAAGAGGCGAACGCCGTTTATTGCCGGTGTAAATAACGATATAACAGCTCGAATGCACGGGCCGCGTTTGAAATATATGTATACGTAGATACACGAGGCGAAGTGATCAATCGAATTTACAAACGTGAGCGAATGTCAACCAATTTGGAGCCGGCGTCTGAACAATTTTTATTCATACTACTGGAAATAATCGAAATGGTGCAAGCGGTGCTGTAGTAGAGAGCGAAAATAAATTTTTTATAGAGAGATCTAGGGATCAGAGGGCAATCTGCATTCCACATCAGAAAATATAGTTGAGAACGTTACTAGAAAATTTCTGTTTGTACTATCCCATTGGTGAAAATCTAATGGTACTTCTAGAAATAAAATATCAGATGATTGCATAAGTTCGTGCCTGGTTTGAAAATAAAATTCAATGGTTCTTTTACACTCCACCGTGCAGTACAGTTTTATTAAAACTGTTGTGTGGTTAAATGAACATTTTCCAGACGGGGCGGATGAAAAGTATTATTTTTCTGGCTTAAGCACTACCATATTAGGCTGTATACGAACTTCCAGATTTTTAGCTGGACCAGAAATATTTTTTATTCGGAGATCCACTTTAGGAATATTGTCATATAAAGATGAATATGCAGATTTGAAAATCCAACTTGATAAGAAAGCAAAAGAGAACTTCTGCAGACGGAGAGGTTCAAACGAAATTACACGTGTTTAAGAGCTTCCTATATACATAACTAGAAGAAACAAACTGTTTCCCCGTCGAGTAGAAGATTAAAATTTCTGAAATTTTCCAAGCGGCAACGGTATTCCGTGGAAATAATGACGACGAAGTAGCTCTCCTTGGGAACGGCTGGCTCGACTGTACTGAAATCACGAACAGATGGCTTTCCAGTATTAAATTTGGTTCGCGGTAAATTACAGGACGCTCAGTGGTGGTCGCCCGGCTCTCAGATTTGCCCGAGGGCAACAAAATGTATAAGCTGCAGACGACCTATCTCCCGTGTCGCCTTACAATTAAAAAGTTAAATTGAAATTATTCCGGTTCTTCCAGGCTTGGTCTACGTATTAAATTGGAGTTTCCGTTAATGCCGCTCGGTTTCATGAATCTGTCACAATGTTGGCCAGCCGCGCTCCGCCGAAAGAAAACTGTCCGCTGTAAACGAACTTCGTAAAATTTCTCTCTCGCGCACTGACCCCGTGGTTAACTCGGATAAATCGCTTGCTATTATTGGCCGGAACGAGCAGAATTTTCTAAAGTTCCATCGCCACCATTTGTTATTTATGGTGCAGCGGGAAAAATGATCAGTCGGAAATATAAACTACGTTGAATTAGTAATAATTCTTCAATTAATAATAACTAATTTGGATATATATATATATTTGGATACAATAGAAAGTACAAATATTTTTGTAAAACTCTATCGTGATTATACTTTTGCAGAAAAATGTTTCATGCAGACGAAGAATTGCGAAGGTAATTCTATGAAAGTGGAGCAACAAATCTGGGAAAATAGCAGAAACCGATCCTCTGGGGAACCGATTTGTTTCGAGCGACCGTCATTGTTGAGTATCGAAAATATTCTTTGGCCTATGTGAGGATTCAAAGGGAGGCAGAGTTTCGTCCTTAAGGGCCATTAAAATCCATGCTGGGATTTATTCCAGGACCAAAGACACTCGTCCGAAAGAAGAAACTCCATCGTAAAGGAGGGACGAAAACCAGTTCGGTAGTATCGCTTTGGTTCGCTTTACAATTCAAAGGAGGTTCGCGACTCCTTTTAAGTATTCAGGGTGCGGAATCGTCGTGGGAGCACGACAGTAAGTGATGGCGAGCTTTTTTCCCTTTTCGGGGCGCATCGAGGCCGGTTTCTCGACGGTTCGTGACCACCAAGATTATGTCACGAGGTGGGAGGCGTTGTAATTGAAATCCACGCTTAAAATGCAGACGTGGCCTCGCCTCCTTGACAGAACCCGACAACTCGCGGGTTCCGAATGAAAAATAGAGTGAACGGTTTCTCTTTGCTTCGTACCCGACGCGGACGCTGTCTCGCCGACCAAATTCTTCTGAATACACGAGAGGATTCCCGCGAAACCTCCTTTGAATTGCAGAACGGATCGGATACTAGAGTTTTGAGGAGACTCGATTGCAGCACGGTCTTCTTTTGTGAACAAAAACTGGATTATGGCCACTCAAATCTGGGTTGGTTAGAGATTATACTTGATTGGCTGCGGATTTGGATTAAAATACAGACTCGATCTGGTTAGACTTAAATAAACGCTGCAGTATTTTCGGAGTAGGTCTGTCCCGGGTTAGCATCAACCCTCTGCGGATAAAAAATACTTCGGGTCGAGCTAAAAATCTGGAAATTTTTCGCTGGCTAATGTGGTAGTGCTCAAGCCAGGAAAAAGACACCAAATATTGTCATTTAACGCAACAGTTTCATAAAAAAAATTTTCATAAAACATTTCAAAAATACGGAGAGAGTCTCAAATATTTACGATTACCTGGAGCACCGTCGCCTCGTCGATAGTTAATTAAATTCAAAGATAAAAAGATTTTACGTCGTGTCATTTATGACTCAGTTCGCAGAGGACGTCGAGGCATTTCGTAATTTTTAAGACAGCGATACGGGGGGTTTTACTGGTGGATCGGGAAGATCGTAAGAATTCATGGCACCGTTATATATTAAGCACCTACCCACCTTCCTTAGAACTCCTCGAGGCGTGGTGGTTTTTATAGAGAACAATAAAAACGTCGGATCATTTAGCGAGTCGTTGCCGCGGTAGTAAACAATACAGGGTGTCGCTACTTAATTGCGTCTGCATTGTTCAACAGTCGATTCCTCGTGGAGTCCTCGAAATAAATTTTCAAGTCTCGGCGGTAGGTGTTCTCGACGAAGCAAACTACCTCATGCATTTTGACGCTCGATGCAGGCTTAGCACGCCGTTGACATAATTGACGGATTTTTATGCGTTTATAGCAAATATGAGTAGATGAAATAGAAAATTGTTGGAAAATTTGAAAAATTGAAGATGTCAATATATGATTTCCCCTCTATTAAAATCATTCAATTTAGAACAAATGATATTGACAAAAAGTTCAAACGAAAGTAACATGGCATTATTGTGTCTACCAAACTGTGTGAAAAAGGTGTTTCACAATTTTCATAAAATATTCTGTTCAACTATTACGAATATACCATGTTGCGTTCGTACTGAGAAGTAAATGAAAATTTTGAGCGAACTATTATATACCATGTCCGGCACATCGGACTAAAAAATTGAGTGCGGTGTGGACTCACCATTTATTCAAGGAACAAACCAGCCGGCGAGTTCCATTCTTCTTCGTCGTCCCGACAGTTCAACAAAAGTCCACGATGACCGTATACTCAATCCACGTAGAGGCAGCCTGTAAAAGAACCAAAGGGATGGAATCAGCAAAGAATCGTTCGGTCCTTCATCGGGTTGTCGCAGAGCGCGTAGGGACGAGGGGCGACGAGAGGTGGGGCCGGGAGGGGTTGTAAAAGTGGTGTTGTCTGAACTAAATTGCATTTGCATTTTCGAGGCAGGCGCCCCTAGTTTACTTTCGAGTTCTCCGTTTTGTTTCATCGGCCGGCCGTAAGGAAGTCCTCTCAAGTGAAAAAGAAAACATGTCGCGCACGCGCGCGCGATCGCTGCCGAGGAAAGACACAGTCGCCGTTGAGGCTAACTACTTCATGAAATTACGCGCAGCCCGACCAAGTCCGCGGCAGGCCCCGTTTTCGTGCCTGGAATTTCCTCTCGCATTTTCAAACCACCACACCCCTATATATCGCAGACAACCTTCCGCCATCTCTCCCTCTCTCTCCACTACACACCCCCCGCTGCGTTGGTCGCTTTTTAAAACGGAGGCAGAGAAAGAAATTCGTCGACGGCCAAGAGAATAAATAGCCGCGTTAAACGCGGCGGTTCCGCTGAAAAGGATACGGTGCTCCCCGGCACACCGACCTTTTCTCCACCCTTCCTTCCGCCCCCATAATATTCCCCCATCCCTCGTTCGTTATTTTGTCGCGAGACCTGCCTGAGATTGTATGCTCGTTTCGGGGCTGATTTATCGCCGCGAATGGACGTATCCCGTACAATTTATTCGCCTTCACGACGCGTTTCGAATATATCTTCGAACACAATGCAATTTGTTTAACCCTTATGTTGCCCCCGGAATTTCCGTCGGTCGTTGCTGCCGGCCAAAATTGTTCGGCGTCGGCGCGTACTATTTTTCGCCGGGTTTTCTTAAATCGAATACGTCTCTCTGCGAGTAACAATCGAACACTTCTGTTACTTCACACCGATATTTCACTAATTCAAACGTTATACAGAACTTCAGAAATTATTCGACGGAGTCAACTTTCATATTTGCGGAGAAACACATGCACAGCTCCGGGGCGCTGGGGACAAAAATCGACTTCCGACGAGAGGGAAAAAAAGTACTGACAAGAAAAAAAAGAACACATTAACTATCAATCGAATGGAACTGTCTCGGATATCAAACCGGCGGAGAATATCGCAGCCGCGTCGTCCTCCGAGAAAAACGAATCAGACCTCCGCGAGTGGCTCGAATTAATCAATGCTCGCTGGTAGCGCGGTTCCCGCCTGGGGCCACTTTATTCCTCTCACCTCGGAAAAATTGCAACCGCCACAATTTGTCTCTCGGCTCTACCGTCTGGCCCGCTTGTAAATTGCAACGAGATATTTCTTGGGGGAACGACCGGAGCTCCGGATGAATTTGTCTCGGTTGCGCGTCGCAAACGTTTATCCGTCCGCGACGGTTCCTGCTGGTTCGCGCTGATTCACACCGGTTCGCGCGCAAAACCATGAACCCGCGCGGTGATTATACCGATCCAGAAATCGAATCGGCACGCGGCAACCCCCGTGCGTCCAGCTGTAGCCGTGGCTTTAATTAAGTTTTAATGCGGCAGTGATCCCGACAATGTTTCCAGAGCACGATTCCACGGATTCACGGTTCCGCGGCTAATTTTCCCGGCACCGCGACACGACGCGACCGTGTGCTCGGTAAACAATGTGGCCGTCGATCGATGTACTGGGTGGCCGCTAACTTTCCGATTGTTCTGTCTGATCTGCTCCGTCGGTTAGTAATTGATCTACAGTGGAGTCATAGGTGGAACATCCCACCTCCCACATTGCAGAAACTACTACTTTTTAAGTGTTTCATATTTTTTAACAATTCTCTTGCGGAGTTATATTCTGGGAATACAACATTTCGGTAAACTTTACTTTACCGGACCAAAAGTTTGTGCCTTTCTCCTACAAATTATGATGTATTTCGTATGTGGGCGACTGCAGATCGAAGTTCCGATCCTGTAGGATCAATGGTCCAGGAGTTATGCTTGCTTAAAGTTGACCAATCTGCAGTGTTTTTGACAGGTAACGGCGCTGTCATATTGGTTTGTAGTGACGACCGCGAGCCGCTTACCGAGCAGAATCTAATCACCAACCAACTCATTAATTATTCTGCTAGGTAAGCGGCGCATGACCGTCACTACGAATCAATATGGTGGCGACCTTACATGTCAAAAACACTACAAACTGCTCAACTTTGAGCAAACATAACTCCTGGACCATTGATCCTACAGTATCGAAACTTCGATCTGCAGCCGCTCCGGGTACAAATCTACTGGATTACATACCACATACATCATATTTTGTAAGTCAAACAAATCTTGAGTCCGGTAAAGTAAAGAGCAGCCCAACATTTCAAGAGAAAAATGTGCTTTCACATTGTGCGTGAGACACACTGTGCGTTTCAAGAAAGGTATTTATTTGTAAGTACGAGGTAAAAAAGATGTATTGACACACGACACACCTATACACATATTTAGAAAATCCATAGAATCAACGATTGGGCGAATAACTAACCGTACGTACGCTCCACTTACTTCATCGCAAGATCAGCTAACGAGCGTGTCGCTTGAACGGCGACTCGACAAGCTAGCTAACTATTGGCTACCAAGTTCCGGAACTAAGTTCGAGAGTATGGACGGGGATTAAAGGGCGGTTTCGAAAGGGAGAAGAGTGTTATCGGCAAAGAGCTTCGCCGTTTTATTATGCGTAGTCGACGGCGGAGCGTGATGGGAAGGTGGCAAGGAAGGTACGGTAAACGTTTATAGCGTACGCTCAAATATTTTGCCACGAAGCTGCCTCAAGCCCCCCCTTGCAATGAGCTTCCGACCCGACTTCGATTGTCTCTTTAACCTCTCGAGCGCTGGTAACGGGTCTAGTTACGGTGCATAATGCGGTCGCGTGTGTTTCGAGCTACGGCTCGAAATGAGTACCCGTGATTGTTCTCGTAAGCCACCACGACACGGAAAAAATTTGCGTCGCGACTCGGTCGACCCAACCCACCCTAACCTTCGCTAGATCGGAATGGGAACCGGGTCGGTTCAGTCCGCGACCCATATTTTTTGACCGGCGCGGTGTGTGTCTGTTGTCTCGCAAATCAATAGAAACAATATTTTTGGCATACTCTGTGTTACATCGAGACGGTCACCGTTTATTTTTACTTGTAGTCACCCCAAAATAAAGCACTGGTTTGTCGAACTATCTTGGAGAAATTTAAATAACCAAAAGAACCAAAGATTTCAAATTCTTTTCAATGTGGTCTCGTAGATTTTAAAAAGAAAATCCCGGAAATCCAAGTTTTAATCTTCGGAACTCACTGGTTCAAGAGATATGGGTGTCCAGTGTCCAGTCAAACACGCTTAACATCGCTCAATTTTAAACAAGCGTAACTTTTGATCTAGTAAATTCCTATCATTAGAACTCGGATTTCTGGAATGTTCTCGTCAAGATCTACAGGACCACGTTAAAAGCAGTTGGAAATATTTGCTTTCCGCCGGTGAAGTTTAACCCTATTTCTGTTTCTAGAAGGCATAGACAAACATACATGGCTAGGCTCACCAATCGGAGTCGTCGAAGTTCCTTCCTGCCTTGTGGTAGCCATCAGGCTGGGTCACAACACTCCGGAATAGAATGAATTACAAAATGAACTGATGAACAAATGAACAACTCAACACTGATATTTCCGAATTACAAAATGAACTTGCATCGTCGGTGGTTCGTCGCCGAATGCGCGGGCCCATCTGTCAATCTATTCATTGACCCCCTCCGTTAATCCAGATAGGAGGGCGAGGGTTGTCTCTCGCGGTGGTCTTGGGGTCTTTGGGCGTAACCAAAAAAAAAAAGAAAACACAAAAGGCCACATGTTGACGAATACTCCGACGTATACGTATACAGAAACTGTTGAAAAAAAAAAGGGTGGAACATTCAGCCAGAGAAGCGATGCAAAAAATAAAAGAAGAGGTTTGATCGAACGAAACCAGTCTGCAACTCTTGTGGAAAGGGTGCCGCCACTTCCGCGGTGTTTCATTTTTCAAAAGTGGAACTCCCGCACAATAGAAATTCTCTTGGACAATAGAAATTTTCCTCGGAGCATTTTTCTTGCGGACTGCCATAGAAATGGAACTATGTCAAGTGTGTCACGGTGCAGATTCATAAGGACAGCAATAAAAATATGATAGTGAAAAACGGCGGCGACGGGTACCCCACCTTGTGTTTCATGGTCCGCCGTAATTGCCGATGACGTTCATATTCTAAGGAACTTAAAATTACAATTAGCAAAGTCTAATTGTTTAGTAACTGCGTCCTACAAATTTACCGTTAACGAGGCGGTAATTAACGAGGCGAATGTGCCGGTAATTGCACAAAGTATTTCGTCCGAGTAATTTCTCCTGCATCATTATTGCCTGCACATGTCGTATAATTTTTATTGCTTTGGGTGTACACGTACAATAAAATTACAACTCATTTATATTTATCAGGCTACCGTTTTCTGGAATGAAAGGGACGTGGCGAGTTTTAACATTGCTTTCGTCATTATCGTTGACAGAGTTGTGCTAATTCAATTACATTGTAATTCAACTACGTCGTACTGAATTACATAATTCACACCTTTCAATTAATTGAATTACTAAGTATATAATTAAAATACAGCTCTCCAAGTTATAGCCCAGAACTCTGAAGAAAAGTGCGATATATTTTTATGTTCTTCTTTCATATACTTGTTTGCTGTCTATGCTGCGTAGTTTCTATTCCTCGTCCTTCTTCGTAATACGTAACGCTATTTTATAATTGTACTCCAATTGCAATTGCAATTAATTTAATTGAATGAAGATCTGAATTATAAATTACAATATGACTGAATTACGATGTAATTCAATTACTTTGAAATGATAATTTCTGGAGTAATTCAATTGTAATTCTGCACAACTCTGTGATCGTTGATAGGAATATTCCCACCGAAAATATGAACAATTAAATTGATTTTTTTTTGTAGCTCCGTGATGATTTTTTGCCAATAGTTAGATTTGTCGTGTATGGGAGAGCCATCTGCAAAGATCGCGTTAATATGAAACGCGGCTTTCCTGTAACTAAAATATTCCGGCCTAAGTCGCGGGAGAAATATTTCAGCTGGCACGTTCGAAAGCGAGAGGCAACGCGAACCCGGTTGCGACTTATAATGCGGTCGGGTCACGCACACGCGTGCAACGGAACTCGGTACGAGTATTGCGACTCTTCTTGTAATCTCCGTTGGCGGCCCGGGCTGAATTTGCATCGCGAGACAATGGCGCGCAGGCTAGAAGTTTCCCCGTGTACTTTCCGTTTGCGTACACGTTACCGGGCGAAAAAGTAGGCCGGGCCCGCAAAAATGAATGGTTCCTTTGTCATTTAAATGTAATCGCTTCCAGTTCCTCTCTGGACACGACAGTGGCCAAAGGAAATCGCGTCCGTGCAAGGAATTGCACGAAATGAGCTGCAATTTTCTTCGCTAATGTTACCGGACTGCAATTTGCTTTTTTACAAATTAAATGTCCATTGTGCCGCTCGAAAATGTGTACTCGGCTTAGGCCTTTCTCCGAGGAATGCGACCCATGAACGATTCGGCCGTTTTTCGATATAATTTATTATTGATATAATTATGAGTAACTTCATAATCAAGGTATTACGTAGAATCAGAGATTTTTTTTGTCTCGCAACTCTTCCCTCACGCTCCCATCACGTCCCGGTCACGTGACACGCTTCCGTGACTAATCCCGTAATGGCAGAGAGGGGATCGTAACATACAGCAACTACTATTACTATTAGAACGCTGTAAAAAGCTCGATGACTTTTTAATATTGGACTATACGATTTAAACTCTTCTTTCTATAAGAGTATCCAGTCCTATGCAACAATTTTTATGCACTGCTTACTCTGTGCATTCCTGTTTAGGAAATCAGCTGTTGAAGCTACGGAAATGGTTTGTACGGCACTGGGATTTAAAGCCGGAAATTTTAATTTGCAAGATGACGATCAGTCAGGTTCACCGAGAAAGCTCGATGACGGTGAGAATTAGCAGAAAGATTGAGAGTCACCGGACAAGATTTTATTAGATTTTATGTAAGAAAAAAAAGAGGGGAAAGAACTTACTTGCACATCTCATGGTTTACTACATATTGTGAAAACGACTTTTTTCAAAAATTGGATTAGAGAAAATTTCACAAGTTTTTTGCGTGGGCCTCTATATAGAAAATTTAAAAGATACGTTTTGTATTAAATATTAAAAAAGTTGTCGTCTTTTTAAGAGTGTCCGAGTATTAGTGGAAGTCGCTGTGCTTATCAAGACTTATTATATTGGACGAATACTCACAGATTTGGTATCTTGTAATTAAGTTTGGCGTGAATACTGGCACAACTGTATAATATCTCGTTTTCCATGAAATGTTGACCAAACTTTTCCAGTTTGCCATTCTCGCGTTTCGGTTGAACGTTCGCCGTACGTTCTATTTGCGCAAGGGAATAGACTTTAAACTGAAATTGTACGTGATCATATAAATCTGGTAAATTTCACTGGTTCGAGAAATGTCAGACGGCGGAGCGCAGTCAAAGATACGTCATGATTATCTTCGTCGTGTTGGCCGTAGTTCCCCCCGACGTGTTCCGCCGGCGAATTTACGCGTTTACCCAGGCCACGGGAAATTAAATGTCGATAGGGATGCCGATTTAGTTTGTGGAACGTTCGTACGGTCGCGTATGGTACCGCCATGCCATGCCAGTCTGGCCTGGCTGGGAGTAGATAACTAAAATTCACCGTTTATTCGGGCATCGGGCCTTGATTCGAAAAGTTTCGACGTGGATTTCGATTACTCATCCCCGAAGAAGCTTCTAACTGACATGCCGGACCATACGTCAACGTCCAGATATTTTCCCTTCGTCCGATCGACGAGCCCGATCGAGGAATTACACGCGGAAATTATTAGAAAATCCAGAGAGCCACTTTCATGCGAACTCCCGAACCAGCTTGGAACTTCATTTTCTCAGAAATAGAATCTCAAATAGAAAATTCAGTGTAATCGCTCTGGTAAGCAGTAATTCCATTTACAAAAATCATGGTGACATTAAAATCTCTCAAAAGCAACTTACCCATGCCAAAAATGGGTCATCATCAAACATCATAATATTTCGTTTACCTTTATACCAAATTTTGTTGTGTCTTTCATATTATTACTAGACTGCGGATCTTCACGCAAAATAAAAATGTTCTACGTTGATTGTGGCAAGCAAGAGTAAAACACAGAAATTGATTCCTCATCTTTTACTGTTTTATATTTCACCGAGCCAATTTATTCACAAATGCATAAAAATCCGCAGTCTAATTAATTACAATAACGAGAAAATTCACGGTGATCAAAGTTTATGCATTCATGGCTTCCGGAAATATTCAAAACATGCTAGAATATAAAATTCTACAAAATTCAGTACGATTTTTATTTATTTCAGATCTGTAAAGGCTACTACCACTGACAATATGATTTTACTTGCTACCACTTTCTTGAAACTTGCTTGCAAAAATTAAGAATTGCATAAACATCCGCAGTCTATCCGTATCGTAAAAATACGAGTAGATTAAGGTATCGATCCGTGTCAGTACGAAACTCGATCTTGAATTCGAAATCAAGCCCGAAGCCGCGTTCAAAAGCAAAGTAGAACGCATCGAGTACCCTCGGATGTTGCAGTGTCGTCCGAGGATTAGCACAAGACAGCTGCTGCAACAGAATGTCCTTGTATCGCGGAATAAAAGCAACGAAACGATTTTCGATACTCTATTTACCGGAGATACTCGGAGAACGGGCCGGGCCGGGACGGATTCGAGACAGGACGGGCTCGTTTTCAAAGTGATTCGTTATCACGCGATTAGCACGAGCACGCGAGCTTAATTTAAGCTAAGCTGGAGGAAAAGTTCGTCCGGCTAATGAAGACCGATTGCCTCGGACAGAAACTGGGGCGTGAGCTTTTATCGTCCCTCTAATTGGATTAGAGAAAATAATTCCCGCTTCCGTACCATTGCTCGCGATAACGCGTTTCACAGAAGCGTATGCTAATTCTTGCTAATGGACCCGCGGCTGTCCTAGCCTCTAAATCACCGCTTCTTTAATTCGGTGCCCGCCGTCGTCGTTCTCTACGACAATGGAAGTGGCCGTCAGTGACTTGCCATTTTCCGGCCACGGCACGCGATTCGCGATAGCACTTTGTTGAACACCGTGCGTGTACGCTGAGGGATGATCGCTCACGGTTGTTGGGCATGTGCATACATGGGGACTCCCGCGAGTTCTGTGTCGGAGTCATTTCTGACCCACAAGATTTCGCTGATACTGCTTTGTTCCGATATAAGCCGATGGCTCGGGACCGAGTTTTGCCGTATGTATTTCGGATCAGGTTACCTGAACGGTGTCGACTCCAAAAGAAGAAGAGGGGATTTCTTATTTCGAAACAGGAAGCGTTATCTTATACATATAGGAATAAAAATATTAAGGATCGCTCAAGATAATCCGACAGGCTTATTAATAGACTGCGCATCTTTAACACTAAACCTACCACTGCCGGTCAGATGACCGGTTTTATATTTTTCAATTTACAATCACTGATATAATAAAATCGCTT
The DNA here is from genome assembly GCA_028455605.1 of Lasioglossum malachurum. Taxonomy (NCBI): domain Eukaryota; kingdom Metazoa; phylum Arthropoda; class Insecta; order Hymenoptera; family Halictidae; genus Lasioglossum; species Lasioglossum malachurum. Next base: position 5,287,692 of record CM052312.1, read on the forward strand.
ACATGGAAATTGATTCGATAAGTTTCTTTATCCCAGCACGCATTGTAATAAAAATTGCATAAGATCTAAATGAACAGGGCATTGTCATTTTTGTAAGCTGAAACGTTTTTAGTGCTCGGTAGGTTTAGTGTTAAGCAAAATTAAAATTGTTTGCCTTAATTACGAGCAAGAGGAGCCAGGTAGAAATACTTCTTTTGATGATTTTAATAAGCTGCAATGAATGCATTGTTATTTTTAAATATTTTTAATCCGTCCACTGCTTTAAATCGCGCGCACTCATTTTTCTCAGAAATGCATAAAATTCACAGTCTACTTATCAGAGATAATTCAAGCAACAACAATATTATAACACTTTGACAGGTCTGTAAAACTGACAATTTGTAAGGTTTCGAAAAATCCTTTGAGATAGGTTCATGTGTCACTGCAGACTACAACATATTCGAATTTGAACGAAATCCGGACAGTTCGCGTGTAATGACCAAACGCATAATTGATGCAATAATTATTTGTTTGAGACAAAATGTCCACGCGTCAAGAGCAGCATTGTACCACGCATATCTGCATACTTTTCCAGCATTTCTCGGTGACATTCGTTCCACGGAACTGATGTATCGAAAACCGAAGTATTCAGAAATAATGTTTCTGCCCTGTTAGGGGATATCAATGATCGATCACGAGTTATATAACGAGAAACCCGGACGTGAGACGCCTGCGGAAGAGGTGGCCAGAACCTCTCATGAAAGTTCGATTTTTCAGGATCCGATACAGGAATATACAATTTATTTTGATTATCAGTAGACTGCGGATCTTTATGCATTTATAGCAAAATTGAGTAGATGAGATTCAAAATGTAAGAATATCTTGAAAATTGAAAATGTTAATATACGATCTCTCCTCTATTAAAATGCAGACAATTTTTAACCAACAAATTTCAACATTTTTTTTACGTTTCAATCCTTACTATCCGGTTCTCATAGAGTTTTTCGCGCTGATTCCGAATCTGCACTTAATTTTTCTCCTAGACGCAGAGTTTTTGAGAAATTTGTGTTTGAAAAAAAGACATATTTTTCAGCTTTAAACAAAAATATTGTGATGTTATTATAAAAGATATTGAATTGTTCGTTACAGCAAAAGATTCTGTAGACTTTCCCGAATCCAGCGATATCCAATATTAATACATTATGATTGTTTAAACATGTTTAAGCAAATCGGAATCAGCGCGCAAAACTCTATAGGAATCGCATAGTGAGAATCGAAACGTTTTTTGGCTGTTAAACAGTGTTATCAGTACACGTTGCTTTTATTGTTATCCATTTATTCGACATGCGAGCGTTTCCACGGTGCAATACTTCCCGGTAATTACATCCGAGCTGTGGGTATCGCTGGCGAAACAATGAAATATGACGATTTACAGTAACAATTTTTCTAAGAAACGCGCGGATGTTTCGCCGAGCTGGGAACGCTTGTAGTCGCACTGATTAATCGTGTTACACTGACATACCGATACATCCGTTTCCTCGCGCTTCCAGCCATTGCCTGGCCGAGGTATCTATCGATCAATCCGCCGGAGCTTTCGTAAGCGTGAAATACATCAATGCTCTCCGGTACGAGGATCACGAATATCCATTTTGTTTACAACAGTCGTGACGCTGTACTTTTTTTTTTTATTTTCAACGCCCCTTCAAATTACCGTGAGATATCAAGGAGCTTATGGCCGCTTATTCCCCTGTCATTCGCGATACACAATTTTTAACTTTCAATCACTCGCATAGTGATTTTTCAACCTCAAAATTTTAAATTTAGTGTTTCTAGCATAGACAAAGTAAAGTAATTATTTTATTGAATAATAATTTATTTATGCTGGAGTCGGATAAGGTTCCAAGTTTAACACTAAACCTACCCCGAATACTAAAAGTGATTAAAATGTTTTAACTTATGAAAATGACAAAGGCAACGACAGCTAAATAATTTAATAAAAACTTGAATAAAATTACATATCAAAAGCATAATTAAATAGAGCGCAAAACAAGCTTTAAAATGACATATAACTTATTAAATTAAGGTAAATATTTATTGGTATAAAATTGCAATTAAAACAAAAGAACAAAAATCCTGCATTTCTTTCTTTACAATCTAATATTAATAATGAGACTTTGAGTCTCGTAAGAGGAAATTGACTGACAATTACAGCGCGGATAATTGGAAACTGATATCAAGGCTTTCCGAAATTGCTGAGTAACTTGTGAACGTTGGTTTCGTAAAAATTTCTTATTAGACGGAGTCACTTTTGGTTTGAGATATTGCCTGGCAGCACTTGTCACATGCGTGCTACACTGACATGAAACTGTAGCTGACTTCATCTCGCATGCAATCTACCTGCAACATGAACTTGGTAGGATCGACGATAACTCACGGTATAACATAATGTAAATCTACACGACCAACCTAACGCTGCAACTTCTTACCCACTAGCCTTTGGATATACAATGTATGCAGATATAATAAATACTTATTATCACTTTATTATTATTTGATCACACACACCGAGCAAATAAGTGCTAAAAGCTTTTATTATTTTCTCAATGCTCTTTTTTAATACCATCAGCCCTTTTAGTTCTACTCTTTTTATCACTCCGCTTCGCGCACATCGAAGTTGCCGGCGCCATTAATAATTCGACGGAAGAGCAGCGAATTCTATCCTCATTGCACGCTTCAATTTACTCTGAAGATTAAATGTCGAATTAAACAAATGGTATTTCAGTTCAATTTAAAACGATTCTAGTTGCGATAGTCTTTTTGGAATTTTCGCCACACAAGCTAAAATAATATTGTGAACCACTGTGGAGACATTTGTAATGTAATACTGAATATTAATAATGGGTAAACTTTACTTTACCGGACTCAAAATTTCTGCCTAACTCCTATAAATTATGATGTATTTGGTATGTAATCCAGTAGATTTTTACCCGGGGCGGCTGCAGATCCAAGTTTCGATCCTGTAGGATCAATGGTTCAGGAGTTACGCTTGCTTAAAGTTGAGCAATCTGCAGTTTTTTTGACAGGTAAGAGCGCCGACGTAATCACTAACCAAATCGGTAAGCGGCGCGCGACCGTCACTACAAACCAATGGCGACGCCCTTACCTGTCAAAAACACTGCAGATTGCTCAACTTTAAGCAAGCATAACTCCTGAACCATTTATCCTACAGGATCGAAACTTCGATCTGCAGCCGCCCCGAGTACAAATCTACTGGGTTACATACCAAATACATCATAATTTATAGAAGAAAGGCACAAATTTTCAGTCCCGTAAAGTAAAGAGCAGTCTTAATTATGACAGCATTATTTTTATCTTAGAATAATGTGAATAGCTTAAAAAAGTCAGAATAAATAAACTCATAAATATTTTCAATTTTCAGCGTGACAATTAAGGTTGTTGATGGCATTAAGAAGTAATTGTTGTACTTTGTTATATGCACATTCTCTGTTAATTGTAGAGTCACATAGTTACACATCCAATAACAACTTTCATGTTGTTACCGGGTGTCCAGGATTAAGGTATCATTGGCGCATTCATATTTTCCGTTGTAATTCAGGATGTTCCATAAAACTGTTTACCGTGACCCTTAAATAATGTAACATTGTAACGGAGCAACTCAGCATTGTACATATATGCATGTTATGCATGTGACTCTGGAAATTTAGTTGGAACGGAGAATTTTAGTGGGCCATAAAGTGAGATCTGCGTACGGGCGTACTATCAAAGCAATAATTCACTCATTGGAGCTCGCCGACATTATCACGCCGAGCACAATTTATACTGCGTTACACAAGCGCACATGCTCTCAATTAAACAGTCAATTAAACCCCCTCATTTCTTACGCAGTAATCTCTGTCGAAACAAACTATCCAATAGGAGTCATGTGAAAAACAATGTATCCGCTGAAAAATCGAGATTTCATTAACACGTTCACTGCTAAATTAATCTCAACTCAAATGCAGCGCAAAAGAGCCTTGTGAAGATCGCAGATTGCAACGGAACAAACAGAACGAGTTTTGCGAATAAACATCGAGGCAATTATACGGGCGTGGAAACGCTGATTTGCGATAAATTGCCAAAAAACGTTGGATTTCCTGAAATGAGAACTTCAAAAGCGAATTTTTTTCAAATTCCTTTTCCCAAATTGGTCTGCAGCATAACTCGACAAATATTTCATGAATGGGAACGTGTGTTCGGAATGATTCGAACAATTGAATCGCGTGATCAAAACGAGTGGATTCGTTCGGATTCCATTTGCGCGTCCCTAACAATGTGCAGAGCGCAGCGATCGAGCCCGACAAAATGGCGTACGAACGAGCCTCTCGCGCCCATAAAAATTAATTCCTTATAATGGAAAACAAACAACGCGGGTTTCATTTCGCCTCGAAAAGAGTCGGTCCGATGCGAATAAACAACAATTACGCCGGCCAGCGTTTTGCTACCGTCGATTGGCGAGCCGGGGATTCGATAAATAAACGAGTTAGCTGCGGTCTAGCGTTCGGTCAATAAACGAGACCAATTACGAGCGGTACGCCCGTGTCATACAACCGTCGCGTCGTGAAGATCGCAGACGTCTGCTTGGATGTGAAACGGTCCGTGAAAGATTTAAGGGTCGTCCTTCCTTCCTTCCTGTCGAAGCTGCCCCATCAGACGGAAGCAATCGTTCGTTTCTTCGTTTCTACGTTTCTACTGAGAAATCACGTGGGAATTGAAACGGCAAGGGGTTAAGCGAGCCCAAATTTATCTAGTAAAATCATTCCGTCCAATTTTTTAAAAAAATCTTTATCTGCAGTGGATCCTGATGCAAAATAAAAGTGTTCTGAATTGATTGTGGCAAGCAGCAGTCAAATCAAAATTGATTTAGTCCCCGAATGACTTAGTTGCATTAAAAATGACATCACAATATTCTGAAATTTTTATCATCTTTTACTGTCTCATATTCCCCAGCCAATTTCTTCACAAATGCATGAAAATCCGCAGTCTAGTCTCACACTATTTCTTGCCCCTACTCTCAGAGCCAGTTCCCCACCTCTGGAAATAAAGTCAAGGTGGGAGTGGTGCTGAGGAGTGGGAGACCGGAAAATTAATGGTGGCTTCCCAACTCTGGACCAATGGACAATAATAATTTTGGAATAAAGTAAAGACATTTAAGATCGCGTTAATTACCCGAACCTGGAACATTCTATCACTCCGACTGGATTTCATGAGGAAAGTTCGGGCAACTTCATAGAGGATGGGGCGAGGGACGGACGGTCAACCGATGGAGATTAATGAAGGAACGCGAAACAAATCCGTAGAGAATCGCGCTGCCGCGTTAATGGCGGCGTCGGCGGCTGCACGCAGAATAGGACCGCAGACGCGGATCGGGAATGCGAGGCGAAAGGTTTCGAAAATGGGACACAACGCTACAGGCGTTTGGGCTGCCGGATTCCTGTGGCCACCGCTCGAGCACGGAGTAAAAGACGAGGCGAGAAACGACTCGGAGGAATGTCTGCGGTGCCAGCTGCGGAAACGTAATTTCTCGGTACGTTGCCATCGGCGAAGCTTCTCCATGGCAGCGGCGCTGCCTTCTTGCTCGCCACCCGAACTAGCTCTTTCAACGCGAGCCGAAAGTGTCAAGCGCCGGGAATCGTCGGAACATGTCTGTCTCGTTTCGCTCCCCCTCTCGGCCGGCATCCACCCCAAACCATTTCCCCTCGTTTTTCTTTCATATCACCTTGTCGCCAACCCTCCTCTACACATTGTTCGTCTTTCTTCTTTGGATTTTTATTCTCCGCACACCTAGCCCCCTCTTCTCCGCAGCCTCTTTCATTCCGTACCATTTCTAACCGCGTTTTCAGTATTTCTGCGGATTTCGTTGTCTTTGTATTTTCCCTCCGACCTGCGCCCCCACCCCATTCTCTTCCGGTCTGTTTGATCTTGATGGTTGATACCCTATTCTTTCCACCGCTGCGCTTTCTGGTTTTCTGGACGCTGCTGTAGTATTTTTTCGATTAGACTTCGAGAAATTTTTTTATTGATAAAATTCGATTCGGATGTCCCAAAAGAGTTCTTCCTTGATAGCAGTGATTCCTGTGGACGTTTGAAGTAACTTTTGCCTTTGCGAAAGTGTTCTCCGCGGCTCTGTTAACGAGTTATTAACGAAAAGCACGGACCAATCAGAGCGCAGCTACAGCGGACGAACCCGGCTCGACCAATGCCAACGTCACGTTCAGCGGGACCTGTCTGACCTGGCCCCACCATAGAGACGAACGCGTCACGTGACCTGGCCGCGGCGGAGAGTGGGGAACTAGCGACGTGGAAGGGGAAGGTAGAGTGTGGAGAGGCCCTAACAGTATTACAGTAAATAGACGGACACTAATTTTTTGAGCTGCAAAGACGGAGCCGAACGTAGAGAAGGACAGTGCGCGGCCGAAGCGACTGCGACTCTCCGCGTCTCTTTCTTTCCCATACGCTGTCCTCCCTTGCGCCCGAAACTTTCATCGTCAATTAAACCACTAAATACAGTTGAAATTGTATCGTGTTTGGTCTTATTTTAATCAGAAAAATACCACAAATATATTGATGAGAGTTTCGTAAAAAAATGTTATATTGGTATTACATTGTGAGGACGCGCGTGCCAAGATCAGATTACTACAGGGGAGGGGATTTTTTTTGCATTTACCGTGTACCACCTTTATGCGACTAGAGGATTTACTGTATAACAAAAATTCACGTAGTGATCAATAGAAGATTAATATCTTTGTGTTTTGAGAATCGTGCGATGGTTAGAAAGTGAGACTGATGTTATTAAACGGTCCACTTGGAGCGAATTAACGGACGCAATTATGAAAGTTTTGCAATGCAAATAGATACAGGAACCGGATGAGGATCGGTCGACGGTGAGGTTCAATCCCGGTTAAACTGAATCGAAACGGAAACACTCTCGCGGGACGAGAAGCGGGGCTCCTCTTTGCTCATCGTTGTTATCTCTGGATCACTGTGATCTTCCCACCGAAGATTTACTCTGGCGGCAGCTTAAGCTGAATGAGCTGTATTAATTACTTATCGATTTTGAAAGGGGGCCACGATGCATGGTTGCGGGAACAGTCGGCTCGTGCTATTCTCGTCAACTTTGCACGCCTTTAAATAACAACAATCGTGCTGTTAAAAACTGTTGAACACAACGACGTTTGAACATTAATATTCATCGAAGGTTTCGGCAGTGATAGACTTTACTAACACACGTCGCAATTTATACCCCGCGCCAAAGTTCGCTGGCAAATAGCTGTCATTGGTCGAGCAGAACCGACTGGCGATCCCTCTCCACGACTTTTAAAGGTGTTACACGGCGGCGCGGAATACAAATGCGTTTTCTCCGGAAAGTATTATTCTTTCCCGATTCCTTGGGGATACGGTCGATTCGATTGAATTTAAGTGAGAGTCTCCGCGCAACCATTTCTCGCGTAATATATCAGGCGTGCCGATATTTCTCTCTCTTATTGGAAGTCGCGAGTTGTGCGTTAAATCGTCGCTCTAGCGCATTCCTTTGTTATTTGGTTATACACTTGCAGTAGGACGTCCACGCCGTTATCTAGATTTCGATTGTTTCGTTGCAATCCCGAGCGAATAATAAACAATTGACGAGAACAGGAAAGAAGGGGAGAATTCAATCGCGAAGGGATTACACAATTACTGTCCTGTGTACGTAGAATAACGATAGTAATCGTGAACAATGTAGAACAAAGTCGCTTTTATTGGTCATTAGAAACACGCTGTTTAATCACCGGCAATAATGCCGAAGGGAAATCCTATTTTTCATGCTCGACGTTAAAGCGATGCAAAATAAATGCCCCTATAATTTATCGGAAAAGAAATAGCGAGGGAGAGAGAGAGAGAAAGATGAATAACGCAGTTTTCTAAAGTCACCTCCTAGGTAATAAATAACTGCGTTTGGTTCCCTCGCGCAGACCCGGTGTGTTACGAAATATGAGTCTCGATAATGCAGTAAAAGCAGCATAAAAAAAGATATATTTCGCTGGGCAGGAAAGGGGAAATCGTTCGGGCAATTCGAAATCTGATGTGGAATAGCTCCATCGGGAGCGTAATCGTCGACGCCGATAATAGACGCTTCGATAAATTCAATTAAACCTGCTCGATAGAATATTTAAGGGAATTTGTTGAAATGTTTTTACACACACCCTTTATACAATACTTTTATAAGTAAAGTGAACGGCTCGATCAATTTGATTGATTTCATTCTCTTGGCCGTGTGACGAAACCATTTCCCGGAAATTTCTAATTTTCATAAATTACTACATGAAAATGTCGTTTCACGAACAGCAAAGTATCCGAAGGGCGACGTACCGTTTCCAACAATTCAATTCCACAATAAAATTAAATTCTACATGAAAATCAATTGTTTAAAAATATGCAATATCGGACGAGAATAATGCAGCGAAATGTGATGAAACCATTTTCTGGAATGATTAGTTCTCTTTTCATGAATTGCTTCATGAAAATGTCGTTTCACAAACAGCAAAGTATTCGAAGGACAACGTACCTGTTCCAACAATTTAATCGCACAAGAACATTAAATTCTACATGAAAAACAATATGCAATATCGGATGAGAATACATTATTGCAACGAAACTGTAAATCGTGAAGTAACGGAGATAATGCCGAGCGCAAACCCGAACTGCGGCGATGATTAAAACTTGTGATCCCCACGCGCCCGGAGAACGGAACAAGAAGAACGTTTCGCACACGAGACAGAGCATAATCTGAAGCAAAGCTTTCGAACGAAGGACCACGGCGCCGCGTTTATATCTCAAATCCATCCGTGTGAAGATGTTCGCGTCTTACGACACACTCTGCATAAAACAAGAAGCCTGATCGTGGCACGCCACTTGCGCCGCATTACTTCTACTTATCTATGACAAGATCCACGTACAGGCTGCAAGTAACGACCTCGAGAAGATGGGTGTATCGCTCGAGCCGCTCGCTGAGAAAGACTTTTAGTGCCGTGCACGACATTCAAGGCATGAAAATCCGTTCCGAGCGGTTTTCTTAATGATCCTCTTCCTTATCTACGGCCCGTGCGCCAACCAGCGGAGCCTTGAATTTCGATTCGCCCCGACGATTACACTCATTTCGGAACCGAACGTTTTACTGCCGCAGCCCCGGAATTTGCGGGGACCGTGTGTGGAATTCGTACATCGAATTGCCGGGGCTAATCGTGTCGTTTCCGGATTGCACAAATTAAACTATTTAAACAATTCCAAGAAAACGCTGCTCATTTGTCGTTTCTCGTTAATGAGTAATAGAAGCACAGAATTATTCAAAATATTGTTCACATTATTATATAAAATGAGAAAAGAACATATGAAATGGAATTATTCTAGGTTCGAAGAAATTTTGAATTTTCGAGTTAAAGTAGCTCCGATTGCAAAAGGTTAACTTACAAAATTAACAGCAATCAATTCTGCAACTGTTTTCAAACTGACATGGAAGTTCCAATTTGCAATTGTTCATAACAGTTAGTCCGGATGTAGATCCTTTATCATTGTTTCAATCAGAGCCTTTATATAACCATTTTGTACAGTTATTTTCGAAAACGTTTGAAGTCACGGTTTCCACTGTTCTAGTAGGACTATTGGCAATTCGATAGAAATTTTTTACAGGAATTCCTGCCAGTATAGTTTCCTATCAAATTCTGCCCCATTCCCTTTTCGGTGGGGTAGAAATCGTAATAAAAGAAATTTGAAAAAATTTCGTTCAACATTTGTTTATCCAAAGTTTTGCTTCCGAAATAATCGAGTTTGAAAATGCAGCGAATGAGTGGTACCGTCTGACGCGTCTGACCACGGCGCACCAATTCTACTTCCAGCACACACTGTAGCACGCGAACTGATCTTTGATTCCCTCGAAAACGATGCGTGGAACGGGAAAATACAATTTCTCTTTTAGATTTATTTTTACACTTAAAATCGATCCCCGTTTTCAACATAATCTGATGATTCCAATTTTTCCTGACTAACGCCGAATAACAGAAGTCACACAGGCGAGTTTGTTAGTTGAAAACAGAAACGAAAGCTTCGTGAATTTCGATGGACATTTTTTTTTTGTATCCTGTTTTATTTCCGAGTACTTTTATGAACCATGTAAACGCGTAACGCTCCGAGCCTACTAACAAGCGTGCAAAACCCTCTTTGTGCTAGGGGCTCATGGATTTCTCGTTGGACCGCACTGTGTTTTGACCGAGTTTCTCCTTCGTCCACGGTTTATATGATTTATAAATGTCCCAAATCTGGTGGATCGCGGCTAATACGTATATCGCGACCCCGTAGATATTGAAATTGTCGACGCTCGATGAGCCCGCATTCGGCCAGTATTAAATTCGATCAAATAGAAAATACCTCGTCGATCAACAAACGCGATTGTCTCGGCTTCTCATTTGAAAAAGGAACTCCAATTATACATCTACATCGATTGTACTCGATCTGGTACACCATTGAAAAATTAATTCGCGAACCTCTGTTGTTCAACTTCAAACGGGCATAACTTTTGAACCAGTGAATTCCTAAAATTAAAGCTCTGACTTTTGGCATTTTCTCGTCGAAGTCTACAGAACTACATTTTAAAAAGTCAACAATTTTTGGTCCTAGAAGGTGAAGTTTAGTTCCTTTTATATGAGGAATTTATGAGAATATGAGAAAAATTAGATTTTCAAGGATGTCCACTTAGTTCTGTGTCAAAGTATAATTTCATGTAGATTTAAACAAGATATTACAATATGCAAGGGGTTAGCAACGTTTAAATATCTTTGCCTGGTAAATAACAATAGAATGAATAAATGCAGCAGCAATGTTCGAGGAAAAATGGAACGAATTAGTCATCGCCGTAATTAACGTGACGTCGTGCTGCAATGATTCGAATTAGGAAATCCATTTGGACGCTGTGTAAAACTGAGAATTCGTCATCGAGTGAAATTCGTTGATCGTTCCCCGAAGTGAATTTCTCGCCGACTCGACGCGAGCGTCGGGACCAATTTGTCGCGCAAAGGAACGCGAGTAAACGGATGGCGGGAAAGTGTGTGAGAAAGACGGAGAGTTGGGCGAGCGAGTAACAAGGCAGGCAGAAAATTAAAAAACAAGGAAAATAGAACAGAAAAGACAAAGCGGAGGAATTGTTCGACGGTCCGTGCTTTGATCACAGAAAGATTCCTCAAACAAACCGTGCGCGAGCGCAAGGCGAACGCGTGTGGAAACCACGAACGCGTCAACAGCATTGTCTCTTTTGGTAAAAGAGTTCCGCGATGCTTTAGAGAGATCCGACCTCGCTTGGACTTTCAATTAGATCAGCACAGCGTATGACTGTCGCTTAAACGGCTGAAACAGTGACCACTAGACGCTAAGAACGTTTCCCGGTAAACATGAAGAACGGCGAGAAAAACTGCGATCGTTGCGTTGAAAAGAAGAAAGTACGACGTGTTCACAATTCGTGTTCAATTAAAGAGCGCAAAAGAATCGTAATAAAAGCAGTTTGACAATAAAAAATCGCAATAAAAATCAATTTTTACCTTTTGACCAATTTACCAATTTTCACGAAACTAAATTGGTTTCCGAGCGAAAATTCGAAACCGTTCGGAGATGTGTTACAAATAGAAACAGCATTCGAAAAATTTCGAACCAGCGAATTGAGAAAATTGAGACTTCAACGAGAGAAGCAAGGGAAGCATTTCCGGTGATCACCGCTGGAGTTTTCTCATCTACCGTTGACAGTCGGCTCCGCTCACAAGGCCGGAGAAAACGTCGCGCGTTGGCCCTGGAAACGCGAAAGAACGTTAATTACAACTCTTCACGGTGCGGCGGCGCGGCGCAGCGTCGCGGCTAGCATGAATTATAGTTTACGCGGTGGCTTCGCCCGGCCCGGCCCGCGCGAAATGAAACTGCAACCTCGGAAAGTTTCGGACGTTTTTGGGTCGACGGGAACTCGTCCCCGCAGAACGCAAAACGACCGGATACCATGAATTTGACGCGCGTTGCCTTTCCAACGGGTTCGATGTTAGTTTTAATGCGCGAAATTTCGCTGGACATTCGTAACAGGTCGTCCCGCGTGATCATCAATTTTCGGACCCTACACAATTATGCGAGAGTAGTCGCTCCATATTTTATCCTGCAAGCAGATAGAACAATCGCGCATATCGTGGGTCCAACGTTTCTTATCTGATCTATTATAATACATGGAACAAGTAATTTTAATATTTTACTAAAATCATAAATATTTCATATTTAGCTGTATTTTGTGTCCACCGTGTTTCCATGTGCATATTTTCCATTTGCGAACGAGAACCTTTCATACAAAAATAAAACATTCGGCGTGCATAGCTGGGATTGTATTTCGGTGTCGATTGTTTCAATGTTAACGTGAATTTGTCCAAGCAGCTCCAATAATTTGAGACATCTAGACTGCGGATATTTATGCAAAATAAAAAATGTTCACATTGATTAATCATCCTATCAACCTGGAACTGATACATTGTGATGTTATTAAATAGTTTTAACATGTCCATTGCTTTAAATACTGCGTGCCCAATTTTTGTCATAAATTCATAAAATCTGCGCATCAGGGGGATGAAAGTAGGATGAAATTCAAGGTCAAGGACAATTTTGCGGCAACACATTTTTCCCGGTTCTTCATCGATCCGTAGACGTAGAATACGCCAATGGCAGCAGGACCGAGCATTTCTTTACACCCTGCGCATTATCATAAGAGTGTTCGAACAAATACAGCAACTCTGGTTTCTTCGAGAAGGAGGACGTTCGTGAAAAAGGCGAAACTCGAAACTTTCCAAGTTACATCAAAGGCACTTATATTTCCACAACTCGATACCCACTGTCTGCAAGATTTCAGGTAGCTCCTGAATTAAAGGAGCTGAGTATTCGACGGTGTAAAAGGAGAATCGACATAGTTAGAATATTGTGGTGTGTACGCACGCGGGGCGGAACGGGTGCGAAAAAAAAGCTGTAGAAAGACATGGAAAGTTGTGGCACACCCTGTCGCATGATTGATCGAATATTCCTGGCCCGTCGTCTGTGCGAAATATCTGAATTAATGTTCGCACGTCCCCTCGCGCGATCCTTCCGTTTCATAGCCAGTTTCCGGGCTCTCACGTGTCGGGATGACAAAGGCTCACACGGTCCGCCGTTCTTCTCTTGCAGTCGAGCTTTCAATTACCCGGCAATTCCCGACGACGTCCGTTTAATTTCTCCTCTCAGCCGCTTCTACTTTCTGCCCCCGGTCCCCGGTCTCTGTTCAACGCGCGCTACAAGCCCCGGCTTGTCCTCCCACCCACACGGCACAATGTTGAACGATAAATTTTCAAACATCAGCCTCAAGCCTCTCGTTTCTCGCTGAATTCTGCGTGGCCTTTTTTCCGTCGACGTCGCCGTCGTCGTCCCAATGTCTCGTGTTTGGTCGTTTACGGCAGCGCGCTGTCTTTGTACGCGTTCCACAGCCTGTCTGTGTGTACACGCTTGTGTGTACGCCGGTTCAAGTGTGTGTACTTGCGCTCGTGTACACGCTCGTGCACGTCGACGTCTTCTCTCTGTGGTTCGATTTTAATGTTAGGCGACCGCCGCCACTGTCGTTCCAAGAAGCTGCTGATTTGTTGGTTTTAGAAAATCTCCGGGAACATTCTCATTTCAGTCCCCTCCGGCCAGGATAAAGCAAATTGGAAATTCTTGCGAAATCTGTCTCTTTGGTTACCTGTTCTTCGCGACGTCTGATTTGAAGACGAATATCATCAGGGGAATTACCCTTTCTCTGTCGGATTAGTGGGGAAGGGGAAGGGTAGAGTCTTAATCTGGCATTTATTACAAAACTGAACAGGTGTAAATTAAAACAGTGAAAACGTTAGAAGCATGGAGAAACCCTGTTACATTATTTCCAACCAATTAATCATATTAACCTTCTTAATCTAATCTTTATTATATAATTTATTAACCCAGGTTCACATTTTTCAAAAGAATTTTTATATGAATAAAATTAAATCATCCCTTTATTAAAAACGAGGCTATTTATGAAATTCATTTGTCGGGTTTTTCGATTCGAATTAAGTAGGGTTAGGTGTAATGGCTTCTCTGTAATGCTCACATTTTTGTGACCCCTTTATTCGAGAGTGTACGACTTATTTTCTATCATACTACTACTGAAACCAATTTCTACTCTCCGAACTTTCAGGTCTGTGTTGCTTTCACTTGAGATACATTGTTTGCCGAATGCTCAAACAAACAATTGCAAAGCATCTTTACGTTCGCGTGGTTTCTCCATTCCGCAATCGCGCTCTGCGAATTCGTTGGAGGAACGTGTTTTTGTACCGGTGAAATGAATTTCTACACTCTCCTTGAATTTTCATTTCCGCGACGTCTTTATCCGCGGCGGAACGCTTTGCCAATAATTACGTAAACAATTGCGTTGTACAGGAACGCTCGAGAGCGCACTCCATTTCGCGCCTGTTATAAATGCTCGTTCAGTAGCTGTTTGACAAACACTGAATTTGTCAAATACCTCTTGAACGATCCTGACAGTTTATACACAGAGGTTTCCGACGGTTCGCAAACACATCTGATTCCTCGGCACCGAAACGTCGACATATTAACACACGAACCTGCTGCGATAGTAACGATGCGTACACGGTCAGACACGGAAAGCGTATGCTAAATTGATATTGCGGCCGGCGATGTTGTAACGTCTGGATAGCAAAATATCAATCTAAAGTTTCCCAATAAATGTCAGTTTCTATGCCGGCGGTTGTTCGCTCGTTTGTCCGAAAACGAATTTATAGCCGACGTGTACGGTCACTGATAAAATAGGAAACGGGAAGACACTTCGGAACATACTGCAGAAGGTGGATGTGCGTGTGGTGTGTATATGTGCACTTGTGTAACTCCTTATAATTTTTTATGCTGTAGTCACAGCGGTTAAGACACTCGTGGGTGTGTAAAAATCCGTCTAAAGTGCGGCAACCCGCCCAACAGAGGTGTGCGTTGCGCCCTTCTATAACGTACACCTCTGTTGGGCGGGTTGCCGCACTGTAGGCGAAGTTTTAATCGTTAATAAAAAATCAAGTTTTAAAATTTTATTAAAGTATTAAATTCGACAGAATTTAGTACGATTTTTATTTACTTTGAATCTACAAATATATATGCTATTACTAGACTGCGGATCTATATGCAAAATAATTTTTTTCGTCACTCAATAAGATGCAGGAACCATTTAAAAATTTCTTCCTTTCTTCAAAGCAATTGTAATAAATTGAAAATAACATATGGATGTTCTTAGATAGTCTTAATGTATTTACTGTATTAAATTACATCGGCCCATTTTTGTCATAAATGCTTAAAATCCGCAGTCTGTTAATAATTCTTCTAATCTAATAATTAATAAGTCTTCATTTTCGTCTTATATTTTCGCGGAGAACCATCCCTTAAATTTTCTCTCACACGAGGTCGAATACTCAAGCCGAACGAAGCAAGTTGTAATGACGATTCGATATTGCGTTCGATATTCGCACAGAGGGAAACACGAATTCTGATCGAGCAACCGGGAATCGAGGACCAGGCACCAGTAGCAG
Source organism: Lasioglossum malachurum (assembly GCA_028455605.1). NCBI lineage: Eukaryota > Metazoa > Arthropoda > Insecta > Hymenoptera > Halictidae > Lasioglossum > Lasioglossum malachurum. Next base: position 5,303,348 of record CM052312.1, read on the forward strand.
CGAAAGGGACTGTCATCGACGAGTCTCAAAGGCTGTCGAGCGAGATGATGCGAGAGCATGGTTTCGAGGAAAGGAGTTGGTTTCGAGCCTATCGGCGCTTCGCCGCGCCGTGGACGACGAGTGTCGGCCGCGAGTCAGAATGGGAATTCAGAGCACAAAAAGCCCGGGATACATACGTATATCAGGGCTCGTTCAACGAACGAAACACAGAGCTCGCCTTTGGCACAGTTTCACTGATCCTCGACGAGATAAATGGAACGGCGAAGTGAGAGGAAAAGTACCGGGGAACGGCAAGGATGAAGGATCAATAAGGGGATGCGTGGGAAGGGGTTGAGTGGCCGCGAAAGTGAACTTACTTTTATAAATATTCCGAATCTGTCCCCGATTCCGTTCAAGCCGTAACTGTTACGGATATTAGACTTTCCCGAACTAAACCGAACGACCCATTTACGAACTGCATACCAAATTTACCAAGAAACAAGCAATCTCTATTATGGGCTCGATAGAATACTAATCCCCCGGCAGAAAGCAATAACTTTCTTAAAATTGAACCAAATGAGTTCAGATTTCTTGACATGTTAGAAGACATAGTTAAAAAAGTAAAATTTCATCTCATTTCATTTATAATGAAAATTTAAAACATGCACAGAAAAGAATTGACTTTCACATTTTTCTTCGCAATTCCGACCAATGGCAATTTTTATCAAAATTTTGTTCACTCGTTGCTTAGTAAACGAAGTTGTCTAACGTGTCAAGAAAACTGAACGCGTTTGGTTCAATTTTAAGAAAATAATGCGATTTCTAATTCGCGTTTTGAAATAGTAAATCGCTTCGTTTTTAACTTACATAGAGATTTTTGAAACTAGTTTATAATATTTTCTACAAACAAGAATAATTTGAGAAGTATCGCTCTAGTTTATCAAGGAAGAAAGACAAGTTTCTGTCCAATATTTTTTCCGAACACATCAACAGAATGAATCCAGCAAACACGCGAAAGAGAAAAGACATGGAGGTATGAACCTATGTGGGGGATAAAACAAACTCACTATTCCATCTTTCTGTGCGACGCGACGTTTTCTTATCCGTGGCTGTTTCACGCGGAATTTGACAGGTTGTCGTTGGCCTCGACTCCATTATCCACCGATGAAAGGTGTCACGGGTGCTGCCGTTTCCCGGATTTCCATGGAAAAACCCCGTGGTTCGATTTACTCCGCAAGAAACGCCGCTCAGAGCTAGGAAAAACAGGGACCACCAGTCTGGTCGTTACGGATTTCGGTATGCGCACGGGAAGGAAATATTTATGGGCACGGTTACGGCGAAGCCGCGTTAAACCAGTGCCCTCCGCCTCTTCCCACCGGATATATCGCCCTCGTATCTCTGAATTATTTCGGGCATGCGTTTAGAGACGGGCCCTGTTTTCTGTTTTATTGCGCGACGTTGCTCCGCACTGCTGCGCGCTGCTTGCTTTTTGCTTCGTTCGTGGAATTTCGGCGAGCAACGGTTACACGAAAAGTTGTTCAAAACTCTCAACATTCGTTCGGAATTACCGATCCTCCTAACTTCACAGAAAAAAAGTCGTTTGATCCATTTATAAAATGGTTATTCCGATTTGAAGTACGCTGTGTACATATCGAGAAGTTGATCAATAATTTATTGTTTTTTAGAAGCTTTTTATATGTTCTTATTAGACTGCGGATCTTCATGTGAGATAAAAATATTCTGCATTGTGACTGTGCGAAGCAGTAATAAAATAAAAATTGATTTCATCCCTTAATGACTTTGTCATTACATTGTATATTCTTGAATTTTTCTAATCTATTACTGTAGATCCAGTAAATTTGTACTCGGGGCGGCTGCAGATCGAAGTTTCGATCCTGTAGGATCAATGGTTCAGGAGTTATGTTTACCTAAAGTTGAGTAATTTGCAGTGTTTTTGACAGGTAAGGGCGCCGCCATAGTGGTTCGTAGTGTCGCGCGCCGCTTACCGAGCAGGCCGCTAGGAGATACTAAGGCGGCGCACTTACCTGTCAAAAACACTGCAGATTGCTGAACTTTAAGCAAGCATATCTCCTAAACCATTGATCCTACAGGATCGAAACTTCGATCTGCAGCCGCCCCGAGTACAAATGTACTGAATTACATACGAAATACATCATAATTTATAGTAGAAAGGCACAAATTTTGACTTCGGTAAAGCAAAGTTAGCCTTATTTAATATTCCATCATAAATGCATAAAGATCCGCAGTCTAGTTCTAATTATTCAAATAATTTCACCACATCACAAAAATGTATTCATTTAACAATTGCTCAAATAATTAATAAAAAGATAGCTGTTTAAGTAATAAGTATAAAGACAAATTTGCTGCGTAAAAATCTTTTTAATAATTGTTTAAATACTAACGTGTCAATTCGATCTCCGCTCGTTGAATAATTCAGCTTCCCAGCGACCTCATCAATGATCGACGATAAACTATCGGCAACGGATAGTCATTTTTATTACGGTGCTTCCTCGTCGGATCGTTAGAATGCCGCGCGCTCGTTGCATTACGACCTATCGAACAATCGAAACGTTGTTGGCCGCGCGAACGAGGCACGGAAACGGCAACGGACCCGAGCTTCTTTGAATAACGAAAGCGCAGAGAAGCGCGCTACGTCCCTCTTTCCTTTGTCCGTTGCAGCGGCGCGCACGCATGTGGCCATTGTTTCCGGTTATGGAAATGCCGTTTGACGATACCCGAGCACCGTAGGCGGTCGTAAAACCGCGTTAGAACGACTACGGTTTTATCGGCGTGCCCTTCTTTGTCCCTGGTTTTTCCCTACCCGCCCGCGATGTCTCTTCGCGCGCGCGCGAACACAAACCGAGGTCGTTCAATAAACGTTTTTGTTCGCTGCTAATCGTTGGACAGTTAGGAACTATTGTCGGGATTATCGGACAACTGAAAACCGCCGGATTAAAATTGGCTTCCGTTGCAGTCTCGCGGATACACGACTACGAAATTAAGTTGAGCTTCTTCAAACAGACAACGTGTATCCCTCTAGTACCTATCTTTTATGCGGCAAGCGGAGTGGAAACGAAATCGCCTGGAAACATGTACATTGTATTTTCTAACTGCATACGTATCCCTACATTCAACTGATATACATTACAGTTCAGTAATTACTGCAAGTAATTATTTCGTGCTGCCGTGGGTACATACTTGTGCCCATAATTATGAAAATGGTTAAGTCGTGTACTTCTTGTTTCGAGATATTTAAAGGAACAGGATATTAACGTTGAATTCATTTAGTTTTAAATAATGTGATGTGAGATAACTGATAAACTCATTTTTTTTTAAATTTTGTGATTTCTTATGCTACTACAGGCTGTCCCAAAAATGTTGTACTTTCTTGAAAAGATTCCTAAGGTGATTTGAAGAAACTTTTTCCTGTACGAAAATGTTCTCCGTGGCTTCATTAAGGAGTTATTAACGAAAAACACGGGCCAATCACAGCGCGGCAGGTCCCGCTGGGCGTGGCGTTAGGTGGCACGGACAACTGATTGGTCCCGTATTTTTCGTGAATAACTCCTCAACGAAATCCCGGAGAACATTCTCGTGAAGGAAAAAATTATTTCAAATTGCCTCAGTAATCCCTTCAAGGAAGTACAACATTTTTGGGACACCCTGTATACTTCGTATGATTGGTAAACTGGTATATTTGTTTTATACGTAACAAAATAATGTTAATTTAGCAGAATCTACTCCAATTGCCATGTTTGATATTCTCTATTGTATGTATAAACAGTTGATTCCCAAAATACGAATAAAATCAATTCCATGGGGAACAAGCGACCACATCCATTGGAAAATTTCATTTATATTTATATTTTTCATTTTTACATTTATATTTATATTCATTTATATTTTTCGTACTACCTGCTACCGCAAACGTTATCAACGAGCATTGCTGGCATTGTTTCAAGATGCAACCACCACCGATGCAATATCTTCCGTACCTTCTCTCCACCCAAATTATTGCAATTATTAATTAAACATACGTGAAGATATAATAAATGTATTAATATTCTGTTTCGCTAAAAGAGCTATTTGTTAAAAACGACCACTGGCACTTTCTGTTCTGCAGTTTCAATTTTTGAAACACTGTACCCTTCTCCCAAATGATTGCAATTATTTATTATACATTCGTGAAGATATAATAAATGTATGATATTCTGATTTAGTTTTGCGAAAACAGTCAAGAACATTACCGATATCGCTCCAATTGACTGGTGGAGGACCAATGGCGTATTTGTTTATTATGTATCGTTCAACCGCGAACTTCTCTTGTTCCACTTGTCTCTGCCGATGTCTCCTCCCAAGCTGCCTCTCTCTCTCTTTCTACATATGTATGTGTATTCTCTTCGCATTTTCTCGCTCAACGTTCGCACCCGTTGAATTCACGCAACGGCACCGGGTGCATCCAGCGTTCCACGACGACGAAATTCTAATTGGTAGTACCACGGCCCCGAAACGTGGGATTGGCCCCTTTGTTAACTCCCCACTGCCACCCCCTCCCTCCCTCCACCGCCCCCGTCCAGCGTCCCGTTCGAGCAATTTGCAGAGCGTTGCAGAATGGTACCCAACTTCGAGCATCGATTGGTTACCGACTCCCCCAAAACCGTGTCAAGGGGCAGGATATAACCGGAATTTCAATTCGATTGCACGGACATCGCGAGTGACGCGGTCGATAATCGACCATCGGAGAAATGATACCGGAGGTAAGGAGCGAGTCGGAGTTACAGTATCCGGGAAACGAATAGAATTGTATCGCCGATGGAGAACGTTCGAACGAACTTTCGACGGTCCTCTAATGAGTTCATTGTCGCCCCGAGGCTGTCGGGAAATTCACGCGTCCACCGTTTGCGTCGCGATTTTCAAAAGGAAAAATTTGTTCATTAATTGAAATATTTTTCTGCTGGAGATTAAAATATTATTCATTTTTCTCTGACCCTTTAGTTACTCGGATTCCAGTTTTTGCATAACATGGAACTTCATATCATTCCAACGTAAATAACGAGATGACGTAATTAATGGAGAATAAATATTTAGTGGAATCTACAGCTTTGATATGTGCTTGAAACACTAAATTTAACGTTTCGAGATTGTAAATATACCTTGTATTTTGAAAATTTGCAAACGCACATGAAGATCTGTATTTTTTAATTGTACAAATATAATTCCAATCGTATATAATTTGTGGATCGAGTATAGAGGCGAAACCCGCAAGCTGCGACATTCTTCAACAGATGAATTCATGATTGATAGCAGTCCTCGAGTCGACAGATCCGTTCAGGTCCTCCCCTTCTTACGACCCTAATGCTCAGCAACAATTAATCATCGAGATGTTCACAATGTAGTTAGAAATTCCCAGGTGATAAATCATCGAACGATCCCGCGTGGCTATGAATCATTCGGGTAGCTCACCTGGAGTATCTTTGTCCGGCAGTGGTGTTAAGAAGGTCGCAATTAGAGTAGAAATCTAAGGGATGTTTGAGCACTGATCTCGAAGAGCATTACAGAAAACTTCTTTTCGATTAAACGTTTCACAACAGGGTTTGCTAAATATGGGTATGCTCTTTCTATACTGACAAAAATAGTGGCAGGAAAGACCCAGGATTTATTATAACATAGTTAGGTTGTTTAAAAAGGAACAAAGTGTAAAAAAGGTACTTCCTGTTTTGCAATTTCAATTTTTGAAACACTGTGCAAGTGAACACGTTAAATCACCGCGAAGCACTATTTATTGTCGTAAAACGAAAACCTGGGAACAACATAATGGGACTTGGTGACCCACCAGCGATAAATTCGAAATGTTATCGGGCATCAAATCTAATTCCAAGACGGATTCGTTGTCGGCTGATTGCGGCGGCGAAGAGCGTCACCGATGTCGCGATTCGTCGCGAGAAAATAAATGTTCCCGGCGACGAATAAATCTTCCACGGCGAAATAAATGTTACTCTTATGGGGTTGCACGGTCGGAGACTTTCAGGGTATCGATCAGGGTCAGCCTAGAATTTCTGTCGAGGACCCTTGTCGATCGATATAGGCGGTACGCGTGTACAGGGAACCAGGGTGAGAGCGTCTCGACGACACCCGACGCTTTGTCTTCCCGTGGAAAAAAATGTCCCCTAGTTTTTCCTGGGAAACGAACTCGAAGACGAGCGTACCACGGGAAGATATCAATCGTTCGAGTTCACGATTCCTCGGACGCCTCGTAAATGGACGAAAAATTGAGAGCGATTCGTCCGGAACTCGACTACCCCATCGAAATAAAATAGAAACGTAAGTTCTTCGATTTTCTCTACTTTTGTAGCGAAATTGTTTGCCTGATTTTGCTGACCTGGAAACAGGTAACAGGTAGTGCTTCTTAATAATCGTTCCTGTGCAGTTATAAATTAGATTTAATGTGCAGTATTTCAGTTATGTGCGGTCAATGAAATTAGTGAAGATTTGCAGATTTTCATTGTTACGTAATTAACCGTTTGAAACGAAGAATGTAATTAAACAGAAACAACTGCTTCGAATTCCACTGGAATATTTCTCCCGCAGCACTGTGCGCCAAAAATTTCTGCTTGCGAACCGTGTCGCGTCGAATGAAAGATTACGGTTTTGCAAAGAGTGTAACCGACGAGTATAATTGAAATTCCCGGTACGGCTGCACGTCGAAAGATAACCTAGCGATACAAAGACAATTCGCCGCGTTTAACGACATCGCCGTTAATTCACCGTTCTAATTGCGAAACGCGATTTACTTTTCGCCGCTCGCCATAATCATTCGAAATAAAGTAGACGTCGCGTCGCGTCGCAGACGCATGGTGTCCTCTTCGGAGCTCTATGCACGCGGCCGCGCACACCGCTAGCTAAACGATTCTTCGGTTATTACTTCGCTTAACCCTTCGTTAGCATCGGGTCGCGAGGAAAAGCCACGTCGGTTTCAAAGCAAATGAATTATTCTCCGTCTCCTACCCGCGGACTCACCCCCGTACCCGCTTATTGTTTTACCAGAGTTTGCCTTCGTCTCCATCCGGCGTATAATTCGCGCGACACGGTCGCGCTAACCCATTAAGCTTTGCGCACGTGAACCTCCGCCGCTGTGTCTTCCACGGAAAAAGAAAAACGGCTGAAATTATTTCTGAACTCGGAAAACGCGTTGATTACGTCACAGGCTCGCAAGGGAGGTCGCCCAATCGCAACACGCGTATTGTTTTTAGAGACATCCATGTTAAGAGGGTGAAAATAGCCCTCTGGGGCTGGTGTAAAATATTGCATTGAATATCTCCGGAACTGTCTGGCCTAGACGAAAATTTCGAAATCCAATTTGTGCGGCTTTGAATGACGAATCTTCTAGGTTAACCTCTTGCCTTACAATATCGTGTCAGACTCGCGATGAAGATTCTGAACACAGTATTAATCATGTTATTAATCTCCTTTTGGTTTTGTTAATGTATAGTTGTTGAAGAACATGTAGGCATACAATGGACATAAATTTTCACCTTTTTTAGGAAATTACGAACTACAAAGAAAGTTCTGATCACTGAAACCGTGAAATAAATCGTGGGGCAAGGGGTGTTGACCTGATTTTTGGAACAAATAATTTATTTTAAAAATATGTTGAAAGTTAACTTCTTTTTTCTTCGAATTTTTTCATGAAAATTTTTATACATAGTCTACGTAGTTAAAAAAAAAAAATACATTTCAAACATCTCAACTCGTTCGGTTCAATTTCGAGAAAATTATTCGAATTCCAACGTGATCGAATACTTTTCACGAGGTGCTGTGTCCGACGTTCCAATCGAGCATAAACTTTTACAGCCACCCGATACCGCGTCCCTCGGCAATCTTATAAAACTAGAATAATTGGATTATCGAACGTCCGTCGTCACTGGAAACATTTTACTATTTCATAACGCGTTTGGACATTCGTCCGCCAGCACCATTCTCTCTCGTGACCGGAGTACCTACCTAACGAAGTTTCCGCGAACCTAGAGGACGAAAATAGACCGTAAACCAGAGATTGCAATTTCATCGTATTGTCCTCGACATAGAGGTTGATGGGGGCGATTCGAAACGAGCGCCGCGCCTAAAATCGGCGAACGAACTTCTCCCAAGTTGGCCAAGTTAGCCTATCCTCTATCCCAGCATCCAGCCCCTCCCTTGAGGCGACCAATCTAAAACCAGGACGGCTAGTCCCAGCCACCTCGAGATCCGCGCGAAGAAGCTCATCACCTGAACGGACGCGGAAGATCCCGAAAGATAACTTTCCATGTCGACTGTGCGGGAAGATACTTATCTCTTGAACTGGGTCAATTAGAGGGTAGGCCGTGAAAAGTAGCCGAGGGCGACGGCCGCATTTAGGCCAGCCTGTTTAAAAAGAGAAAGACGACTTCTCCTGGGGAAAGACAGGAAGAGGGACTGCCTGGCCGAAAGGCGTCACAGGATACCTTCTGAGGCGTTGGTAACCGCCTACCATCTCATTTGAGGATTTTCAAGGAGTCGGGAGAGAAACGAGCTTCGAAGCTGCCTGCCGAAGGGTCCAGCCGGAAGTAACAGCAAAAACGATAAGAAACAGGGAAAAACGGCTAAGAGATTTCAGGATCAAAGCTGTATTTTGCACCCTTTGCTCGAGTCAACTCTACATTCAACCGGGCAGTCCCTGCTACCGTAGATTGTAGAGCGTAGAAGGATGACGGACTACATGCCTGCAGACTTCAGCCGAGATTTGATCGATACGGCTTTGGTAGCTGTTGTCTGCCGCCCTGTAAGCTTCTTACTGTCTGCACACGCCGCGTTCTACGGGGGGGTAAGTAGCTCGAAATTAGAAGGAAAGCTTTTGAACCGAGCAATTAGGACCGGATGGATGCTAGACTTCTTTTTCCAAGCCTTTTCTCAAGTATCTCATATATTTCTTCAAGCGGCTCGTTCCACCGGAGATTGATCCTCTGTGTTAGAGTTCATATCAGAGGCTTGGCCGGAACTTAATGGAACCTCACAATGAGATCTGGCGAAGGGGCGGCTGTGCCACTGGCAAAATAAAGCTTGACGTTTCATCGCGAGTTAAGACAGCTGCATTATCCTTTCAACTACCTTCCAAAATATTGTTTTAATAACTTAACCACCGAATTTTACCATACAGTAAATTAAATTTTTGTTTTCACCATTAGGTTCTAACCTGGTTTTAACCATTAGCTTCGCTGTCGAAGTAAAATAAAATTGTTTTTTTGACAACTACTTACAATAACAAATACAATAGTAATAACTACCTACGTAACAAATATTTTTTTTTCAAATAAATATAGTTCATGTTACGAGAAAATTATTCTTTCCAAATGTAAAATGAATGTTTATTTAATATTGGCAATGGAATATTTTTTCCTAATGTACTTCCTAATGTATAATGTTTTTTCCTCATCTAATACTTTTTTCATATTAAAAACTGTGGCTTAAAAAATATTATTTTAATATCTGAAAAAAATGTGTAAACAATATTTGGTACAACTAGGGAAGTTCGATATTATATTTACATTTAATGTTTCTCTCTATCGAGGTAGAACATAGAAACGTGATGAGATAGTGAAATTTCATCTATATCCAAAAATAATTACGCATTAATTATGTATTAGTATTAATTGAAGTGCACACATTTCAAATAGAAATGATTATTAACTATCCACGTTAACACGTTACTCTAAATCCGCTAATAGTTACGCACTAATTATTTATTAGTGTAAATGGAAGTGCTAAAATTGAAGTGCACAACTTTCAAATAGAATTCGACTATATATTTACGAATCACGTTGACATGTTACTTATCTCTGTCACGAGACAATCTACGCAATGTTTTCAAGAATAAATTGACTCAGAGGATCATTTTTATTTTCCGCGCACAACAAGCCCCGTTTGATTACCAGCTCCAAAGAAACGCCGAAACGCGTGAAGATCGTAAGGGAACGAGGAATGGGGAGGATAAAAAACCCGCGAGTCTCGTCTGTGCGGCTCTGATATGAATAATTAATGCTCGACGAACACACGCATAAACGGGAACAAGGCTGTGTTTCCGGAGTGTGAAGAAGCGTTCCATTCTGAAAAAGAATTGCGCAGGCTAATTGGTGTATTTAAATTTCATATGGCGGTCACCATATTTGCAATTGAAATTATTTTATTATCAGACAACAAGCCAGGCCGGCTTCTCGTTCCGCGGGTATGCGTGAAAACAATTCCGAAATCATCCGAATAGCGACATTAATTATATATTAATAATCATTTTGTCTAAAATAATTTTTCTCGTTGAGCAACCACGAAAGGCGACTATGAAAAATCATGACGTTATATTAGCGAATAAAAGTTCTTCCCATTCATATCGCGAAGACTCCGCGTTCAGAATAACAAATAAATCTTTGTCACCAGTTAGAAAATATGAATGATTGCTACCATCAAAGTTGCGAATGGCAAACTTGCGTAAAAGGTCGAAACAAAAATATTTTTGGATAATTAAAAGCGACACGGTGCATTCGCGAGATTAATAACAAAAAATGGCTGTAAGTGATGTATTAGAGACGTCGAAATGAAAACAGAAAGCCCGTTCAAATGAAAAATTAATGAAAATGCATCTGCAATGTTAGCCGGGGTAAAAGGCGGGGCGCTTTTTTTCTGCAGTGGAATAATGAAAATACTTTTATTGCCGAGGCAACTGCAACGCGGCAGCATAGTTTTAAGTGAAACAGATGCAGCTGCACCTCTGTAACGACGCAATAGTTTACAGATTATTCTTCTGCGGTCAATTATTTTTCTCGAAATATTTCGTTGTTTAATGGCGGCTCCCTGAATTCCAGATAATTGTTCAAGTAAAATAGAAATAGATATCTAGAGTGGAATGGTCGAAACTGGGAAAAAATAACAGGTGCGCGACAATAAAATTGTGAAAACATTTCGCGAAGAACGACCCCGTATATTCGACCGAAAATATATAAACGGTGGTAGCAATGTTCGCGCATTGCGTAGAAACGAGGAAGGAATGGCGAAACGGCAATCATAAAATTCTGTGTAACGAGGTATGGCGCACACTACGATGAAACAGATACAAATTGAACGAGAAAATAAAAGTCCATCGCAATAACTGAAAACAGTATTTCTCGCTGTACGTCTGATTTGAAGTAATCGACAAACGTCGGGGAGAGTGACTGGCCAAAATTGGAGTCCCTGTAATTTCAGTCGGGCGTAATTTCTGCCTTTTCTGTTGGCCGGCCTGCAACAGTTCCGCCATCGCGCCGCTTGCCGCCGTCCGGGAATCACGGCGCGGCAACATTCTTCAGGAAATTGCGCGCGTGTTCCAAGTGCTACCCTGCAACTTCAGTACCACCATCCCGCGCTCCACCGACCGCCCCTATCGCTATATCCCACAGCACAGTTCGTATCTTCAAGTTTTCACTTAAACACAGGACAGCCGCCACCGTCCATCCACGCAGTTCTTTTTATTTCGCTTGTTTCAGACGAGGACTCTTGCCCCGTGCATTCACCCGCTCCCCCCGCCCCTCGTTCCGTCTTTTCAGACCACGGGATATCGAGATCCGGCCGACGCGACGCGTCGCGACGCTTCGGTCATTGTGGTTTACGAGTTCGTCCCCTCCGCTACTCGCGCGTAATCTCCTACCACTCTCCTCTCTGTCCGAAACGGTCTGTTTTTATCGGCTTTCGCCTCGTCAGATGCTCAAACTAAATCAGCGGTGTCCAATTGTTGCCCGCCGTGAGGCTGGATCCATTTCAATTCGTACGCGTTTATTTTCCACCTGGTCGTCAAATATGAAACCTGACTAATGTCATAATGGTCTGTAAATAACACACTGTAAATAAATAAATATCATAAAGCGAACTTTGCACGTATTATTGTATCATACCTCTCTGTGGCGCCATCTGTCAAAGTGAGGTTAGGTTAGCGTGAAGCGTGTATTCTTGCTCTCCAGCAAAATCTCTCCAGAAAAATAAATCATTTTTATTTGGTAGAATTACGAAAAAGGTTAGTGTTTTGTTTTTCAAGTTTCATACTTAACGACCTGTTGTTTCCAGTGGTAGGCCTGCTCATCAGTGTTCAGTATCACATGTGCCCTACTGTCCACCATCTTAACTATTTTTCCGGTGTCCTTCAACGATCGACCTTCCCCAAACCGAGACTAGCTGTTCCAGTTTCGAGATACTAAATCTCCCTTCTTGAATTTAAATCAACCCTCTACTCGTTCCTCCCGCTGATCCATTACTGTGTCCAACAACCACGGGGAACTACCCCCGAAATAGCCAGTCCCTTCTAAACAGTCGCGACTGGCATGGATCCACGACAACCGGCCGACCCAGTTCCAGGATTAAACATAACCACGTCCGTTCATCAAAGTAAACGAGGAGAATGAAGTTGAGCTAATTTCGGGGCTGTTTTGCCGGGGAACCCTCGAGCCTTCCGGAAGTAGACACGAGTCACCGTTCCGCACCGCGCCGGTTGATAACGAACGCCGGTAAAAAGACGAAACGTGGATTTCCCTGGCACGGAAACCATCCCTCGCGAAACCCACCCCATTCCAGCCGACTTAGCGTTAATTGACATTTCATCCTCGAACACGGGACAACTATCTCGTGCCACGTCTCGTGTCTCGCGCCACGGCCTACTCCGTCAAGCTGATCACGGTTGCGACGTCGCGTCGTTGACCACGCTACCGCCGCGCCGTGTACGCGCCAGCTTTTATCCGCAGGTGAATTTAGTATGCTAATTAGTTTGCCAAGCAGCTTTCGCCGTCAGACTTAGCTAGCAGTTCACCGGCTTGTTTCGACGCAAGGCCATATACTATTGCGCGACCACTGTGACTCGGATCTGTCGGTCGACCCTTTGTCACTGTGAATACTCTCTAGCCGAGAGTAAGTTAATATCATCGTGGTCGGAATGCCGAGCGAATCTTCAAACCAGGATAAAAGAGCAATTCGAAGACGGCTTGCGGTTAGTGTGCAGTATATTAGATTTTCGCTTCGAATTGACCGTGACTGCTGTGTCTAGTTGGACGGTATGCTCTTCCAGAGGCTGTGGAAACAGTGATTTGTGTGTGATAGAAATATTTCATCGGAGGGATGTTTTTTTACATTAATGCTCAAAAGTGATCATCGAAAGTGACTGATGTGTATATTGGGTTCGCACATGAAAGTAGCTTCGGTATTTTAAGGTGAAATAACTTCAATCAATAAAATATTTTCTTATTTGTTCTTTTTGGCAAAAGATCATTGAACAAAAGGGGATTCTCTTATTCATTAAAGTCCATTGCTTGAATAGAAAAATTGGGCATTATTTCACTTTAAAACACCGAGATTACTTTCTTGCCAAGCCAATAGTATTATAAAAATAACACGATTAAATTTATTTATATTTTGTGCGGTTTTTACTATAACATATACTGCAGACAAAAAATCTATTCAATAAATTCCTATAAAAACACCTTTACCATCTCAATAATTGTCAAATAAAAAATCTAAAATAGGTAATTTGACTCCTCATGTGGTAGCCTCAGTGTTAAAGGATTTTAGAATTCTTGTAACTAAGATACTGAGCCATAATATTTCGGCAATATTATCGGATTAGATAGGTGAATTGATTAATCAACTCGGTAGAGAAATTCCGCACATTGCTGTATTTGCTCGCGTAACCATATCTGGGGACATGATCCAGAGAAATTCGCTGTCTTCGACTGAGTATTCGGAAGTAGTAAACAGCTTGGTTCGCTTTTAATCCTGCGAGTGTTTGCGAATTTCGTCGAATTTCGAGCTCGAGATGATTCCGACGGGCCATTGTGCTTCAAGAGTTGAGAAGTCCTTGAGAGTTCGTCTTGCTCTTGCAGGTACCCGTCCCCAAACTTACACGCAGAGTCGATTTCGCGCGACTTTCTCAATCGATTCGTCCCGGAACGAGCGTCGGCAAAGAGCAGGAGCAAGACTGCGCGACTTCAGAAAATTTCATGAGGCTTCTGGACTTTCGGAATTCCGTATTGCAGGACAAAAACTGTCTTTCACCACGGGATACTGCGCGAAAAAATTAGAAGACACACTTGAATCATCTAATTTACTTCTTCTTCCACTTCGCTCAAGATCAAAAAGTCAACAATTCTTTTTTTGTTACGTCTTCTCCGCAAAAGAAACCATGAATCGAAACTCAACCTTTTTTTTTTCATTAGCAAACTGATATCATTATGATAAAATTTCACAGACTACCTTTTTAAGATTTCTCTCCTAAAGTGTCCGGGAACCGTTCAGATTTACCTATTTCTGGGAAACCTAACTGTTGAAGACCTCGTTTTAATTGTTAAAGGCATCCTAAAGCGGGCTCCACTGTTTCCACGTAAAACTGACAATACGAATTTTCGCAGGAATTTGCATCCAACTTTGACCAGCTCGAAGAAAAAAAGAAATGGAATCAGCGGCATGTAATACGCGAGCACGGATATGCACATGCCACAGAGGAAAACGACGAACGAAAATGCAGGGCTCCTTGCATAAACAGAAAGCAATTAGCAAAAATACGCGGGAAATGTGTGGTAGAGGCGGGAATATCAAATGAACGGTGCCGTGGAATGATGATAACGCCGGAGCCTCGGAATGCAATTAAATTATACGCATGAAAATAAATTAAACGATTCGTATAACCACGAGTGCGTGCAATTAAACGTATCACCGACAAAAAAGATATTAAATATAGCCACGACGACATATTACCGTGTATTCCTAAATTTCTTTTTACCTAGACACGCGGAAACTTGTCTACGAATCACATTGCTGTTGAGAATCACAACGTTATGCATGCTGTACACTTGTTGTAATTATTGTTTCGTGAAATAAACACATAACTGAAAAATCTAAGATGTAATTTCATCGATCTTTCACCACAGTGTCAATTTGACACCGGGAAACAGATTCGGTTCGTGAAATGAGGGAGGGATGAGGGTTAAGGCTAAACCTACCGACCATTAGAAGTGACTGATGTGTATCGTATTATAAAAATAACAAGATTAAATTTATTTATATTTTGTGCAATTTTTACTATATAATATACAGAGCGAATCACGAATTGTGATCAGTAGAGACTACTCTGTTATTACCTGTCCGATCGAAAATGTTTCATCACAGACACATGGGTTGAAAAGAACTTTCACGTGATTAAAGCAAATTTTTTCTAAAAAAAATTAAAAAAGCAATTTTTTGCAATTTTTTAAGTGTTATGATACGTTTCTGAATTTGTCTTGAAATCCACTAACAAATAGGCGTAAAAAAACTATGGGTGTATTTGCAAAAAATTGAAGGTGATCTTGAACAATCATTAAAAAAAAATTTGACAATTCGATAATGGTTCATTTGACCTCTCGTGGTAGGTTTGATGTTAAATAAATTAAATTGACCTAGACTCACCACCTAGAAAATGTTTCGTCCGAAAAAAGACTGAATCGGTCGCTTTGTAAAAACAACCCTGTATGTAACGTCTCAAGCGATCAAGCTGCTAAAACACGATGTCCCGATGTTAAGGGTCTTTGTCTGGACAGAAGAGAATCGAGGAGTCTCGAAAAACCGGTGTTCCGGTCACAAAGAATTAATCCCGGGAGTTCAGAAGGAAACCAAGTATATACGCATTACCTTACTACCGTCGACAAATATGAAGTTAACCGTAGCAAGGGCGTAAGACGCGTTATATACCATGGATTCAGAATCCCCGGGGCGATCTTCGTTCTCTTTCATCTCTGCCATTCTGTGCATCGAGCTGGCGGGTCTTCGTCATCGCGTGGATAGAGGAAGGAAGCGTCTCGGCAATGGCACAAAGACAACTTTGACTCCCATGGAGACCAATCCGGCCACGACCTCTCTCTCTCCTTCCATCTCTTCCCACCCTCTTTGAGACGTTATACTTGTCGGCCATCCCCGGCTTATTAATAAATCATTATCGTCGTCGGGCCTGCACTCGCCCTTTTCGAGCGGCGTCGTTTTCGTCCCGCGTCAAAGGGATGTTAGCGTCGGTTTCGTCCGTCCCTTCGCCGTCACCGCGCGAGAAACCCTTTACGTGCCGTTCAATTATAGTCTCCCCGTCGCCGATGCTATCTTTGTAACTCTGTCAAGATTTTGCACGCGCCCCGATCCCTCTATCCTCTTCTGCGACCCCCGCGCGGACAACGGTAACAAGACTCAAGCCTTTCTTCTCACAGCTTTCCGTTCCGTTCCGTGCGGAGTGTCTCGTTAAAGGAAATTAATATTAAATAGTTTCAAGATCTTCGCACCATCCCCGCTACAGACCGGAGACGCTCTCTTTAATGGAAGAACGTAATGTTTTATGAGTCGGAACGCGGGATAGAATAAGGTCTGCCCCCTAATAAAACAGAAACGACCCTGTTCTACAATTTATTAGCAGCTACGCTCTCGAGTGGAAAATCTAAAGGGTGTCCGGTTTTATGAACTGCTAAGAAATTAACAGTATTTTCCTCTGACGGCGGTGTCCGGGTCTAGCTTGACCCGGAGCATCGGAATCGTCGTTCATAGAAGCAATAATGCGTAAGTAAAATAAATATAGATAAAAAAGTGTAAAATAAGTACAGTAGATATGATTGGTGTTTCTTTCTTTTTAACAATCTCGATAAGTTGAGAATCTACAACTGAAATCTAAATTTTTAGAATTCAATAAATCAAAGAAAAATGGAAAGTGATACTCTTGTTGGCTCTCGTACTTATCGCTTCGATCTCAATAAAGTCACAATTGAAACTGTGCGATTACGTAGGAAACTATTTCTTTAAACGAAATAAAAGTTAAGTGGATAAGAACTTGCAGGGCCCTAATCCCCTGGGAGACCTCAAATCAATTCCTGTAACTCCAATAAAATCTCTGCTCGAGATTGTAGAGATGCAGGAAACGTTTCGAACGATAAAATTGAGAAGGACACCCCGCCTAGTGCCATAAAGCTGAAATAGAGAGATCGATAAACGTCAGGATCGTTTTCGAAGTCGCCGATTTACGCACCGTCAGCATTTTAATTTCGATTTTGCGGATCGGTAACACACACACACACACAAAAAGAAAAAAGAATTGAGAGAAGGCTATTACATTCGCGCAATAATATATAGGCGTCCGCATTCCGTAGAAAAACCATAATTCTCGGGAGGGCGGAGTAATTTTCAGTCTCTCAAGTTCCGTGGCCCCACCCCGCGTCAAGCTCTCAATGGATCCGTTAAGAAAGTAACGGGAAAATTTCCGGGCAGCCGGGAAAACGGGTCTTAATTTATGGTCATAATATCCTTGAAATATCGCTCTATTTGACGCTCGATAATGAAACACCATCTTGCCGTGGCGGTGTAAAATCTTCGGGCAACGCGATCACCATCGCGAAGTAATGCGATATCGCGTGGAAGAGGCTGCTCTCACAGAAATTGCGGCATGAATATTGCAACACGCGTGGACTTTATGATGTCATTATAAAATAGTTTCGAGTCTTGTCGAACTTCGATGGCTGTTCATTTTGCGAATCATGAACGGGAATGAACGAAAACGATAATTCCGTTCAGAGCTTCGTGCTTCGAGCATATATGTAAAGTTCGGTGAACTAAGCTGAATGTCCCTATTCGCGAGCTTGTCCCCCATTACCGGCCACTTGTCCCGTTCAAGTCAATAATAACCACGCGTCGATGAATTTTATTCAATGGAATTTTATTGATTCTTTCTCCATTTTTTCCCAATTACGTACAATTAATGCCAAGTTCTCAATCATCGAGTTCTGTTGACCGAGGACTTCACCTCGATGCAACAATATTGAAAATGTTACTGGAAACTCAATAAAATGAAATTGGGAAAATTTCGTTGCTGTCTGCAAACACATTTCTGTCGGACGCATTTTGTTAATATGATATTCTCAAACTCCGCCTCACCGATCGAATCTGACTGTACTAATGACATCCAAGTGGAAGATAAACAGTTTTATTTGATCTTATCACAACAATTTTCTGTTGGGTAAAAACAAAGATTATTCGGTATGAAAATATCCGTACGCTCTGCGAACACTTGTTGTTAAACAATCGTACTTTTATATGATAAATGTGGGTCGTTTACTTTAAATAAAATTCGCAAAAAGTAAGGCGTAAATGTGGTTAATTAAAATTTGCACGGTGCGCAATTCGTGTACGGGATTTTCAATTTAGTTTCCGTGTTTTACGGAAAAATTAATTATGAATGCAATACCTGAAAATCGTTTCAAAATTCAATTACGCTCCAACAATATTTCGCGTGAACTGATCAGGACGGATAATTAAAACATTCGTCCGTAACGCCTTACGAAATAAACACGATAATTAAATAAGTGTGTTAATTAAATGCACGTTCCAGTGAATTCGGGTTCTTAAAAAGTAATTACTGTGCAGTGAAATGTGCGCGGAAAAAATATTCAATCAACGGCAAAACCGTGTCTTTTCATGGAATAATCGTGCGCGACCCGATTATTCAATAAAGCGTTAAACAATCGCGATTTTTCGAAAAGATTTAAATTTTCCGCGCGAACACCATTATGGCCACCGGAGCATGACGCAGTCGCATGGAAATGTGTTAATAAGACCGTTAAATAGGGCAACCAACCCTGGATCTAAACAACCGTGACGGGTTCCATCGAAGCTTGTAATATCCCCCTGAGCACGCTCAAGTAACTAATTATACTAATTCGACTATTTGGAATTGAAAACAATCAGTTCCCAAAATAAAAATCGTCTGCATCGATTGCAAGAAATAGAAACTAAATTGAATGTTATTTCTTGCCTGAATAATTTCAATAGAGGAGGAATATTGACATGTTCAATTTTAAAAATTTTCCAACAGCTTTGAATTTCATTTACTCAATTATATATCCTATAAATGCATAAGGATCCACAGTCTAATGTTATTGTTTGCTACTTCTACTTTCGCTGAATTTCGCTGGCGTAATTTTATTCCCTAAGGGTGGAAACCACCCTTTCCATCTGAACCACTTCTTGTTTATGGGTTCAGAGCTCGTAAGAAGCGAAAGATATCGAAAGGACATTTATACAGGGTAATACTTACAAAATTGTGGATTCTTTTGCCTATTGTAGATGTCTGTATATTATTTTTGATATTTAATACATGCTGAAATAAAATTCATTGAACAATTATATTCGGGACTTTGATCGAATATTTTCTGTTAGGATAGTACTACAAATTAGATTATTTTCATTATTCATTAAATTATGAATTATTTTGCCTGATGAATGTACGCAGTATACTATTTTCCATATTTAATGAATGCTGAAATAATTTATTGTATAATTATATTTAGGACATTGATCGAATATTTTCTGTCAGCATAGTATTACAAATATTCATTACATTATGAATTCTTTTGCCTAATGTACGTATACATACAGTATATTATTTTTCATATGTAATGAATGATTAAATAATTTATTGTATAATTATATTCATTAAATTATGAATTCTTTTGCCTAATGTATGTATACAGTATAGTATTTTTCATATTTAGTGAATGAATTAATGAATCAAATAATTTATTGTATAATTATATTCAGGACTTTGATCGAATATTTTCTGTAACATTAAAAACCATGGTAATCACATGTGAAACCAGTGGCCGCCGCAGTGACGTTTCAACCCCCCGGGTGGTTTCAGCCTGTCCATGTCCCCTCGATCCTACCTTTCCCAGTTTTCCTCTGGTTTCCGCTGGTAATCTCGAACGGCCGAAGAAACGCGGGACGAGAAGGAGATTAAGCGAGCCATCGTGTGGAACTGCAACCTTAATTGGGACCACGAAAACGGCCGCGCCGGGTAAGGGCGAGCGAGAGAGAAGAAAAAAACGTTCGTTTAATGAGCGACTAAGGGTTGCTGCTTGTCGAGACGCCGATTTTGAACGGCCTTACCGCGCCACGCCGCCGGAGGACATTTATCGGAGTAGAATTCTTCCGTAGGATTTTCCCCGCTCCGAATACGTTTCAATTTACTCGGCACGATTATAGGATCGTCGGTCACATTCCTTTTTCCTGCGCCCACCCCTATTTCATCAAATATGTGCGCAGTAGGGTGCGTGAATATTCATGGTATTAGAGCAATTTCATTGACGTTATTTTCATCGAACTGCACTGGGTGTCTCGAAAATGTTGCACCTCCTTAAAAGCGGTGATTCCTGAGGTCATTTGACGTAACCTTTTTCTTTTCTTTGTTCTCCGTGGCTTTGTCAACTTTTCATAAGAATATATAGAAAAATTGTTCAATAAACGTTTATTTAGATTTGTGTCTAAGCTCACAATTCGTTCCGAAACAATCCGATCACTGTATATATATTTTTCCCATTTAAGAACTACTTTCAGTACAACGCTGAATTTTTCAGAGAACTCTCCCGTAAATACCATCGTTTCCGACGATTTTAAGGAAGTAGACTCGTTTTTCCAGGATTGCAAGGGTGCGGGATTCGCGTTCCCATTTCTCGATAATATAAAAACAGGGATTTTCAGTAGTCAAATAATAAAAACCTAGTAAAAACGCCTTCAAAAATCCTATGTTTTCGTTTACGAGGCGTAATTTGGATTATTCGGAAGCATACAATTTGCGAATAATGCAAACTACGCCTCGCAAACGAAAAAATAGGACTTTTGAGGGCGATAGCGCCGTAGATCGATCTTTTATCTAGCGTTTTTGACCACTGAAAAACCCCATTTTTGTATCATCAAGAAATGAGGACGCGAATCCCGGAGATCCAGGAAACCCTTGCAATCCAGGAAAAAGGAGTCTACTCTCTTAATCTGATATTCTGTGAATTTAAAAATTGAGGAAACCATTACGACCGATCTAGTAAACACGGGAATAATTGAAAGCATTCAGAAGCGAGCTTACGGAGGATAAAAGTTCTCCAAGCGCAGAGGAAATAAATTGACTGGGATATGTGGAAGACAAGGTGAAAATTTGAAACCGGCGAAAGAAGGGGCCGTAAATGTTTCGGTTTAATGGATTCAGCGGGTCTAAAATACATTCCCAAATGCAATTTCCTCTGTGTCCCCTGGACAAAAAAAAAGAACAACAGTACTACTCATCCTTTCCGCGAAACCAACAACAGAATTTCGCGGGAACGGTGGCAGCTATTCGCTCAGCGATAAAAAATCAATTTCCCTTCCATCTCTCAAAACGCGGTCAACCCATCGGCAGAGATCGGTGCAATTTGTAATCCCCATTCTTCACCCTCTTTGTCGAAGAACGGCCGACGCATTGTCGCATTGAAAATATCGGCCCCGGAGCATATTCGAGCCGTTTTTCACGAAAATTTCGATAAAAGATGTGAACCCCGGTACTCGACATCATTTAATGAGACCATCATTTCAATGTATTATTGAAAGTGTTGAAGACCACATCCAGAGGAATAATTATCGAATAATAACGTTTACTGATTGCTACAACCAAATAAGATTCGAAACAGTGAACTAGATTGTTTTTAGTACTTTATTATTTTAATGAACTCTCTGAAGAATTCCATACTGCGTGTATAACAATAATAATAAGATAAATTTTTCCAGTATTAATGAACGGAGGTGTAACTCGCTCTGCTCCAATAAACCTCCAGACTCGCTAAATAATTTTTCACTTTTTCATTTGAGCCTGTATCGAAAATTTCAAAAATACCTTTCATACATCTGTGTCGAGTATACTTACTCTGCAAATGTAATTTAAAACAGCAAATAAAATAAAAGATTTTAAATATACTGTTCTATCATTTCCAACCTATTAAACATATTAAAATTCAGGTTGTTGCAATTCGGTTAGAAAATGTTTATTCTGCGTAAAGATCCGCAGTCTACTAATTACTCTAACTTCTCGAGAAAATGTCGTATTGACTGCATGTAAATCAACAGAGCACTCGATTGAATCCCCAGCGATGAGGACAGAGGTTAATGCTCGCAGTGGAGGGGAGAATGAAAAGTGGGCAACATGAGAGGAGTGCGATTCCGTTGAAGACCGGGGATAAGTAGTAGGGACACCTCGGTCGCGGAGAGAGAGGACATTAGGAATGAAAAATTAAAGTTCTCGGTGGCTAACAACCTTCCCGGCGTTGGTCTAAAGTCTGAGGGAGTGAGAAGAAACTCGGTGGAAAAGCCGTGTCGAATCGAGCAAGCGGTGGTAGCAAGAGCAAAGGGGTCGCCGGTTGTCCAAGCGACCGTGGGGAACTTTTTCTGCGTATTACACAGCTTCTTCCCGGGGCTGGGTGACACTGACGAATGCTCGGCCGCTGGAAATTATCTCGCATAAACTCCGCGAGAGGAGAGAATCCCGTCCCGCAACGGCCACCTGATGTTCCTAGCTCCGTCCGATATATACTAACGGCGGGAGAGTGTGTGTCTTCGGGAACCGTTGCCGGCGTTTTTCTATCCCGCGTCTCAATCCATTTTGATCGTGTCGGGGAACAGGGAGATGTACAAGGCTCGCTCACAGTTTTTCCCCTGGCGACGTCGACGACGGCAGAGACGACAGCCAGTGAATTTCTCTTCGACGAGACGCCGGCTGACGCCGGAAATGAACTTTCCACCCTCCCGTGATCCCGAACCAAGCTACCCTGTCCCGAACCGTGTCCGACACGGTTTAGCTGTTTGCTCCAACTCCGTGAGTTGCGGAATGTTC
This sequence comes from Lasioglossum malachurum, assembly GCA_028455605.1. Classification (NCBI taxonomy): domain Eukaryota; kingdom Metazoa; phylum Arthropoda; class Insecta; order Hymenoptera; family Halictidae; genus Lasioglossum; species Lasioglossum malachurum. The sequence goes on from CM052312.1 coordinate 5,326,056, forward strand.
GAGTGACTATGCTACGATTCGGTCGAACCGAAGAAACTAAGTATGAGTCTTCGGGGAATCGTCGTTGTTCATGTCCGATCCGCCGGAAAGTTTCGTCCAGTTTTCATAGGCGATACACGCTCGTCGTGTTATTTGTGTTGTTAAGTACAAACAGCGGTGTCTCGTTACGGATAGGTCATCCCCACTACAGTGAAAGTGGGTGGGCACTGGACAAAGATCGTGCCCACGATTCAGGACAACGAAGGAGCGATTACTGTATTTATTTTGTTTCACGCAAAAAATCTCGCGGGACGAGGACAACGAGGTCCTGTCTATGCTCTGACGTCACGTGCTACGAGCACGACCCGTACCGAATATGCGTGCAAAGTGGGGCGTGTCCCTCCCACTCTAACCAATCAGCAGCGCGCTCCTTCCAAGGGGACTTCTTGCGAGTCGAGCACATATTAATTTCTTTCTCTTGTTAATGTTAAACATACCGGACATTAGGAAAATGGCTGTGCAGGTAAATAATCGATATTTGATAAACCGAAGTAACAGAAAATGATACTGCTTTTCGCAAGCAACGTAACGGCGTATTCTTTTGTGTTGTTTTGTGTAAATGTAATTGCTGTTCCACCCTCATTTTTATCATTAATATTCCTCTACGCGAACTTACGGCATTAATGTTGGAAACTTTCTCCCTAATAACATATTACTAAATAACTTTTAATTGGAACGTGAATTCAGCGAAGTTGCAACTCAGAATAAAGGTTGCTCCGAAGGTAAATGAGCATTTCTGACGCGGAATGCGAACGTTGTGATACTTCTGGATTAGCGTGACGCTGTTATGAAACGATAACGATTCTAATAATTTTCTTGGAAACACGAAATCGTCAAAAAAATCGACTATTTTTGCACGATGCTTTACTTTCAGGTCATTAAATTTAATTATTTATTCGGTTCATTGTAAAACTTTTGAAAATGCATTCCTCCGCTTTCCCGAACTTTCCGGCTGCAGCTATTGATTATAAACGCATTTGGCTTTGAACAATGGCAGCTCGCATGCAAATACGGATAACAAATACATTTCAGTTTCTGACGGAGAAACTTATACGAAATAATCCTTCCATATTACACTGTTTCCTGGTCTAGATTATTTCATTTGAATTCCGACTTGTTATTAATCCTACGGTAATCTCTGTTCCATTATACAGTGCGCAATACTACCAGCTTCATATTGAACAGCACAAAACTGTTACCCGTTCGGTTTGCTGGAATAAAGAGACGATTATATGAGCAAGCAGGATGTACGAATAAATGGGATTAAACGAAGAACAACAGTACTACGATTATCTATTTAATTAATCTACTAATTTACATTCGTACTGGTCCCCGGCAGACTAATTTAAATAAAATGAATTTCGTTAGACAGAGTCGCAGCACATAATTATTGGAATCAGGTGGTGTTTGTGGTATCCATTATCCGCGCTCTTTAATTTAGTCGGGTCGCTCGTATAAATTATTTCCAAATTTCAATTCTCTTTGTCGGTGCCACAAAATTCTGGTCGGTGAAAATTTTACCTCGCATTTTCGAGGTCCAATGACGGACACAAGAAAATTTTAAGTTGCTATTTCTATATATGAGTATTAATAGATGATTTTCCAAATTGTTGTTCGAACCGAGAGAGTGTAACTTTTTCCCCTCGATTCGTGGTCCCTCCCCTCATCTGGCCTAAATTCGTGACGTCCACGAGCGTCGTAAGAACAGTCTCTCGAAGTTGAAGAGGATGTTGGAGGACCAACATTTTCGGAGCAGTGTCGTGCGTTTGATTACCACGCAGACGTCAACTACTCAATTAAGGAATCGCGTGTGTCTAATTAAGCCGGCCATAGGCGTAGGCACGATCTTCAGGGTTCTGGTTGTTGGACGATGAGACACGAATCCGCGGGATCGTGGCTCGCGAGCAAATATTAGCGCGACAGGTGCACGGCGAAGTAATCGAGGCGTTTCAACGCCAAAGAATTAACTTTGCCCGTGCAAATATTCGAGCGTCGAGAGTTCCATTTTCAAGCAACGCCCCACTATCACCCAGCGCACCGCGTCTTTTTCCATCACGGACGTTCAATTATTTCCGCGTGAATTATCTGACGTTCAATTTCGAGTCAAAGTCGACCCCAGCCAATGTAGCCCGCCAGCGCGCGCGCGCGCGCCCGTGGCACGTAAATATATGTATGTATGTGTACGCGCAATGCACGCGGCACGCTCGCGTTGTTTGCACGAGGCTTCTAGACCCGCGCATCAGGAAATTCCACTTTCCGCGAGGAAAGTATTTTTCTTCGCCCTGGGCGACAGTTATTTCGACTCCGCGACGACGAGTATCTTCTCGCGGAAAAGTGTTTACTGTGATTTTAACCCTCCCTCGCCGCGCCGCGTCGCCAAACGTCGCGTTCGTTGCCCCGGCGCTCGGCATTAGGTAGGCAAACGTCGCGATGAAATTCGTTTCTTTCAGCTTCGCCCCCAACCCCTCGCGCGTTTCGCGTAGTTTTTAATATGAACATTCACGGAATTTCGTTCGGATGCTGGGAATAGTGTAATTTACCCTTCTACTTCGGACCAGACTGTTGATTTTGCGCATTCATCACGGAAAGCGAAGGTATTTTCAAGAACTGAGCTGACTGACTGCTTCAAAAGATTTGCTATTATTTATTTAACAAATTAGATCAGATAGAAGCCTGTATCCTCTTCAGTGTATCAAGTGTTAGCTTACGGAAAGATCCGGTTTTGAACTAATTGTCGACGTGAAAAGATTTTAATTATTGTCACCTCTGTCGTTACGAAAACGACCACATAGTGTTGTCCCAGGGTTAACAATAATTAAACGGACAAGGACAGGATCGATAATTGAGAGCCAATGAAATATACTTCCGGGTTGTTATGCGGAAAGCGGGTCACTGGAAGGACAAGAGGGGACCTGGGCGGTGGGGTTTTAGTGGGCCTATGTGTGTGGCTTCGGTCTTAGTTTTTCTCGGTCAAGTTGATTGTCGCACTACCCCCTCCCCCCCCGACAATTATCAGGAAGGGTGTGTGCGTAATATGCATTGCCCCACCGTCCTTGAACAAAACAAAAAGTGTTAGCAATATAATTACAGGAACGGTACCGGCTATTCTCAACAATTACCAGTGGAGGGAGGGGTTTCAGAGGGTAGTCCCTCACTGAGGTTGCCATGAACTTGGGGAGCTTTGTACACATAAATACATCAACACTAAACCTACTTCTAAACTTACGATTTTCTGTGATTTTTATTATACTACAGTATATTGTACACATCGGTGTACAAAATATTCGTACACATTTTAAAAACGAACAACTTTTTCAAAAGTGAACCCAATAGATTGAGTTTTTTTCAGACGCTAGATGGATTTGTTTACTAGCTAATGTGTAAATAATTTTTTTTTTAATTGTTATTGGTGGCAATTTTGCGGAGGAAAAAGAAAAGGTCGTGATTTTTAAATGTTTTATCTGTCTGTAATAAAAATTTAAAACGTGTATATTGTAGATCTAAGTTAGGCATTGTAATATGTAAAAATCATTGAATTTAGTGTTTGCGATTCATTTAATCCGGAGATTCTTACAATTTTTGCTATTTTCAATCAGTTATATTTCAGAAGAACCTTGATCGATTTCGATGAAACTTTGTGCACCGACGGTATGTGCTTGAATACAACAATGTCTACATTTCCAGTGAAAGCGTCATTATGATCTCAATAATTCTCAAATAATAAACCAGAAGCCTCATTTAAAACAATGAAGAAAAGGTGAACAATAATTACCCAGTGCCCACCGAAAGGCATTCTCGATCCGCTCGACTTTCGCTGCGCATACCATTTCACGGCACCCCATATGATATGAAGGGAATATTCCGGATGGACAGAAAGAGATAGAGCGAGAGGGCGGGAGGAAGGGGAGGAGACCAGCGATCGCCACAACGGTGGCATACATATCACCGAGTCGGCGGCCCGCGGCACAAAAGGATCCCCGGAACATTTTTCGCCGGCGCGGTCTAAAATCGATCGCGAAAAATGCCCGGAGAAAGGCGGCGAAAAATCTCGCGGCAACATTCTCGATTTCACGTTCGCAATTTTCCGGTTCGACCGGGAGGGACGACCGTGGCCCGTTATGCGTATAACCGCCGCCGGTATTCAGGGAACGTAGAAACGTAATCAGAGTGCCAGCGGTGAAGGATCGTCCGGTTGAAAAATCACGAGCAAGAGAATAGACCTCGGTGATGTGCAACTATGTGTGCGTGTGCGTGCCCGTGCGCGTGGATATGTGTGTGCATATGCAAGCGAGAAATCGTGAGAGGGATAGCGAGAGAGAGAGAGAGAGGGAGAGAGGGAGGCAGTGATCGGATGCACATGTGCGCAGCTCTATATGTAAAGGGGAGCAAGATAAATGAAGCCAGTTCTCCGTCAGTCGCGATGTACAAAGGATAACTTGATATATACAATGTCTAGATATGCAAAGCGCGACGCAACAGAGTGCATTTCCAGGTTGTCTGAAACGTTCCGCTACCCCTCCACCACCCCCCTCCCCCTTTACACATACACCCACCCGCGCCCACCCTCAGAAAACTATTTCGCCATATTTTCATCGAAATACTGACAGCCTTTCGAGCGAACGCCGATCAGACGATTGATCGAAGATCGAATTGCCGGATGCAAAGTAGAGAGACTGGTCGCTTCAAAAATCACTTCTGATTCTACTGCTATGATCTGTCCTAATAATGCGTCTCTGCGTTCTACCCTATAGTTAGGCATCTTACTCTATTATTCACTGTCGTGTTTGGGATTATCACGAAACTGACAATAACAGGATTTTGCTCCTGCAGGCACGGTAGGTCGTGAATGAAATTTTGATAATCGTGAAGGGATGGTATTAAGGGAAAGATATACATTGTGCTAACCCTTCAGGACCAGAAGGACTTGAAGCAATCGAATATCAGAGGATGCATTGAATTAACTTTTTAACCAAAATATTTAAGCATTGATGTAGGCATAAAATAAATATGGATTCTCGTTCCTCTTCTGCAAAATGATTAGGGACAACGAGAGCATATAAAAATACTGAAAGCATTTATTTCAAAATTCCGAATTACGAGAAATCATTAACTCGACAGCGATTAAACAAAGAAACATATTGTTATTATCTCTATTTCAAGATATATATCGACGGTCAAATCGCAGCAATTTCGAACGCGATTAATTATAAATACCGGAGGAAATAAACGTACGATTAATTGAAGATTGAATAATTCGGATATCGGTGCTGCTATGGCAACGGAACCAATCGCGTATACGTATTCTAAAAGATATAAATCCAGGCTTTGCTAATCTTTTTATTTCCAAGCTTAGCACGTTCGTTACCAGTGTTTGTCTCGCAACGGTAACGGGGGTCTTTGTAGTTGTAACATTTTATCGAACGTGACGTAACCTTTTGTAAAATACGGGAAAAGATATTATCTGGGTAAAGTGATAAACGATAAATGTAGCTGTGTATGTTGCTGGGGGTAACTTTCACGAAGAATATCAAAATTGCAGGCTATGACAATGACAACTTTGTTGGCTGCGCGAAACTTGTTTATTGAACGACAAGTTGGCGAAGATCTTAATTGAAACGTCCATCAGAGGCAACGTGCAAACTTGCTTTCAGTCAAAGACGAAATTAATGATGCGAGTAACGTGAGATGAATTTTTGTTTAAATAAACGTGATTTATGAGGCAGTTTCTAGACACGTGTTTGGGAGTTTGTGAAATATGTTACGATTGTTATCGTGGGAAAAATATTAGCACCGGTGTAGTACGAACTTGTGATAATGAATGACACAGGGGTCGCTTAATAACCATAGCAGTTGAAGAAGCGACGTAAAACAATCAAACAAGAAAAAAAAAGGGTGTTCGACTAGAACCAACCACTTTTATTTCATTGTGTGTTGTTCTAGAAAAGTTTAGAGGATAACAGAGGACCACGGGTTTCTTCATCATCGTGACGGTAAAAAGATCTGCTTTCGATCAGTCGCGAAACGAGAAACATCGGGAGGGCCAATCGAAATGGAGGAGAAAATTGAAGACAGTCGAAAAGTAACTCTCGATATTGGAAAAGGCATAGGCGCACGACAGAATGCGCCCCGTCTGGTAAACAAGATTGCCCAATCCACTCTCGTCCCAGAAACAACGAAGGAACTCCTTATTTGTGAATAACAACGACAGACAGCACCATTGGTCATCGGCGATTAAACTTCGGAAATGTTTCAAGTTCGTCCGAGTATCCAAGAAAAACATTAAATCCGCAGTGAGATGGAAACTAGGCTAAAACTGTTTCGAGAAAAGTTTTGTCAACAGATGGTTCAATAACAATTTCCGATCACTTATCACTGAAACATGGCGCCCACTATTTAGACGAACTATCGATTTTCATTGAAATAAATAAAGTACCCTATTAGTTTCGAATTTTTCATATAAAAAGATGTGCCTCAGCCCATTAATTTCCATTTCGATTGACGGTGTCTCGTGCATGTAACATATTTCGTATAATCCGATCAGAAAATGATTTATTCCGAACTATATAGCACGACATCCCTACAAACGAAATACCTGATATAACCGCATCATAAAATGATTTATACCGAGCATATTGTAAAACGAAGCTCAGATAATAACATGATTTATTTCAGGCATACCGCGGAACGGAATCTCGATCAGGTTATAAGATGATTTATTTCGAGCATGCTATGGAACGGAATCAATATAAGCAGAATATTATACTTCGTGTGATCGATCCACGATGTATTTATCTCGACCCACAACAGAAAGAAAGCACCACTCAACCATATGTTATCGTACAAATTCTACAGAAAAAAAAAGAAGAGAAAAGTTACGATCGAGTAATTTAAATTGGTCAGCTTTATTTATGTATTACAGATTAAATCCAAATTATGTTATAATGTAAATGCCAACATTTCCAGATGCACGTCTAGATTGTGCCTAATTTCGCATTCACAGTTAAACATCACGTAAGCATTTCTTCTAGCTTGCAATTCGCAAGCGACTCTTGCCGAGCATAGCCTAATTATCATTGTATTACTGGAAAACCAACGAGCAATGTTCGCCAAACTAACCGTGACAGCTTCGAGGGTATCGTATTAGAAAATCTTATCGCGAAGGCGAGAATGACTCGTGCAGCTCAGCACCCCAATCTCCAAGCATAAAAGAATGAATAGCACTCACAGGTCGGTGACACGCAACAGCGGCTAACAGCGTCGCCCGGCAGCCTGGCCGATTTGTATCCAATCCTCTTTTGCCGAAATAATTGGCAGTCCGGAGCACTCGGTTGGTGGAATCACTTTCGGAAACGTGACGATCACCGGCGCTTGCCGTTACCACTGATCCGAGTAAACAAGTTACGGCACGCACGCACATGCAGGCGAGTAGGCGAGCAGACAGGTGAAGCGAACACCGATGGAGCACGTTTCTTGAGATGCGTGCGCGACGTCCACTGACCGACTAAATATGGCCCGTCACGTTCGCGGTTCTAGTCCCACCCCTCTACCTCTTCGCACACAAACACACACACCGTCACTGATTTCGGAGAACCTTATTGGTCACGGTCACCTAGAACAGGCCGAATTTACAGGAGAAACCTGCGATTCACCGTGGAAGACCGTTTATAGGAGAACTGACGCCCAATGGCGTCTTCCGGGTCACGTGGCGGGAACTGTACGGTGGTCTAACAAAGGGATTCAAGGTGGGATTCTGTACAATAGGCAGCTTGTTAGCGTTTCTTCGAGGCAGGTGTCGATGTCGCTGGCAATCGGATTACAGTCTGAAGGAGGTCTCGAGTCAGCTGACAATGAGGGTTCAAGAAGATGCTCGATACGACTGTGTGTCTTTGCTGCTGTGCGACTCGATCGCGAGATCTTCGAAGAGTTTTATTCTGGAAGTGAATCGCGAAGCACTGGGAACGAATCTTCGAACGGTGTAACGCAGGATCCTTGAGCAGGTTCGTCGAAGATCCTCGATCAGATCGACCGGGAGATCATGGTCGGCGCGCGAGTCACTGGGACCGGTGGTGCACGGACGTCTCACAGAATCGTTGATCACCCATGTGGACGCGGCGTGAACGTTGAGAAGATCCGCGGAGAGGATCCCGCTGCGCGTAGACCGCTGATCAGGCACGGTACCCTAGCCGAGCTGTCGATCGTAGGTCTTTCCAGTCAGGAAATCCACGGCCGATCGGACAGTCCCTGTTCCCGGAGCATCGATACAATGGGAATTGGAGGTCAGACGGTGACGTAGAGCGCGTGACGCGCAGGTAGCACGTGACGGTGGAGCTGTTCCGTGTGTGACGTCGTCGTGACGGCGAGAGAGAAGAGCCACATTACACCTGGCGCCAGGGCCACCCGGTGTGACGTTCTGGCCTGGTCTGTGTACCAGGGTGCTACTGGGGATCGCCGTATGCTTGTTTTTGCAGGCCAGCTAGAAGAGATCGTGGAGGGGGCTTGCCGCCGAGTGCGACCGAGCAAGACGGCGTAACTGTTCGACGGTGGGTGAACGGAGAGAGAGGCAGAGACACACGTGAATCGGACCGAGATCGTGAATCGGGCGAAACAGGGTCGAACGGCAGGGTTGGTGGAAGAGATGGAAAGCGATAGGCGTTGAGGGGTGTGGGCAGAGGGAAACAAAGCGTGGTGGGGAGACTGGCCGAGTGGAGGGACGAGGAGGGAGGACAGATTGTTGCGACAGAGGAGGAGGACGCGAGGCGTAGGGGTTGAACGCGGAGAAGGGTAGAAAGAGGAACGAAAAAGGCATAGCGGCAGGAAACACGGGAAAGAATGAACTAACAGTAGAGTACGACACGGCGGAGAGTAAGGATAGCGAAGAAGGACGTCGGAGGGGTTGGTTCGCGGGAGGGAGATGGAAGGTTGATCCCCTCAACCCCCACCAGGGAACACCGACGGGTCCCGACGTCGCGTCGGTCCTGCCATTGCGACGGCGCAACCAGCGCAAGGATCTCCGTCCTTCTTCAGAGATACGGCTTTCCCTTCCTCTTCGTAAACTCGTGCCCCCTCTGCCCCTCGACTCCCTCGCACCCTCTTGCTACCAAACCCCGTCAGCCACCCTCTCTCTCTCTCTCTCTCTCCCCTCTACCAACCGACCACGGATCGATCCGACGTCCGTCCGTCCTTGCGTCCGTCCGTCTGTAAACTCACCGCCGCGGGTTATGCTCGCGTGTACACACGAGAGATCCCGTGTGCCACGCACTAGACACTGACGCCGCGCCAGAGGAATGTACATTGCTGGCGAAGGAGAGGCGCGCTCGCCTCTGCACGCTCTGCGAGAGCCACGCCGCACCGTCCTACCCCCTGTGCCTCGCCTCGCCTCGCCGCGCCTCGCCTCGCCGCGAGCAAGAGCGCCACGCAAACGGATACGCGTACCTGATTCACAAAGAGCCCGCGCACTGCGTTATCACGGAGTTGCACGCAGGTAAGTCGTCAGGTGGGCCGCGTCAGCTCCCGAAGACGAGACTGCTCGCGCGATTACCGCTGAAGAACGCGAACGTAATGGGATTTCCGGCTAGGGTTACTCTGGATAGTGGTAGACACCTCATTCATTCTTTTATTTTTATGTAATGTATAACATTGTGGGGTAAAGATACGCGAATTTACTATGTAGCACTCGAGTAATTTCCCACAAGAACGCCTTCGTGATTTCGCTAATTGGATGAAAAATGTAGCTTCGTCTGTGCAGAAATAACAACGCGTCTGAGTTAAACCGCCCATTACTTGAGCAACATGATACCGCCCCAGCGTCTAGTATGTGCAGCTATTTGATAATAGTTTCCGCGCACGCATAATTGTACGATACCCTAAGCGAATGTACATACGTACTTACGTTGAAGTAAGTCATGCACGACTGTACGAGTCTTGTACGAGCTGTGTAATTACAGTCACGTGTAAGTAGTTAAGCCTCGAAGTTACGGACCAGCGCGACGTTTCGCTGTCGCGTACACGCCGCCAAGACAAAGGGACACGTAACAAGCAAAAACGTTGATGCAGTTACTAACTCAAGATTTATCGTAACAGGGAACTCTATAGGAACTCGATTAAAAAACTTCGAACGGAGTTCGCCGCGGTGTCCGGACCCTGTTGAACGCTCGCTGTCGCGTAGATGGTGGAAGCTTTCGAAGAACTGTGAATGAACGAAAACACACCGGTGTTATTCTTGTATACGAAGCTCGAGACATTTACAGAACGGAACTTTTACCGTTATATATTTAAAAATCTTGATTTTGATTATCGCCATCGAAGATTTACATCTAATTTTGGAAATATTTATGACATTTTGTTTACCGTTCTCGAGGTATTTCGTGAGAATGTAAATAAATGTTGAATTCTGACACGATCATGATATAGGCTGACATTATGGTTGACTTACTCCACTTGCACGTGAAATTTCGCGAACTTCCGAGATCCGAACTTCGAAGAATATAAACGTGGTGCTCGCCGATACGTGTTAGCGTGTGAAAGTCACGAGCAAACACACACAGTAAACAAATTATCAAAGTTGAACTCCTCCCACGATTCCTGCAAGGGTCAGTCCATAAGCTGTCAAACCTAAATGCTAAAAATTTCTACTCTCCCAGGTAATAAAAAATTCCAGAGCTCGCGCCTCCGTATTCCCTAGATAAAAACTTTTCCACCGTTTCTTTCGTCCGTCCATGGACGCAAGAAATTAAGTTTTCAAATCTGAGAAAATGATTGTGCAACGATATCCGTGAAATCGTTCCGTGCTCTGAAGGACTATGGAAATGAGCGGCCTGTACAGTGGACGAGCAATACTAAAAACGCTTCAGGAAACTTTCAAAACATTTTTGGCAGAAACATAAGATTGTAGTAAAATGCCTTACAGTGTTTCTCGCGACGTATTTTATACTTATACACTTATATCAAAGCTGTTAATACTGTGCTCAGTTTTCCTCATCACCGCGACTACGCGTACCGCTTTAAATTTGAGACGAGCAGCCTGGAGCAGCGAACTTCGGTCTCCTACGGCTCATGTTTTACGTGTGCTACTTTAAGTTTCCTACACGCCGACGAAATTCGAATCGCGGCTGCGTAACTGCAACTCCACGTTGCGATACTTGCACCGATCCCGCGGTTACCCGTGCGCCGAGTTCGAATCCTGGTGCGAGCTCACAATCTTATTGTTAGCCTCGTACGAGCTGTGCATACGCCACCCAACATTCCACCATCTTTGAACGTGATACCACGCTGATTTCCGAAGCTCCGTGAAGGCGCTGAAGAGAACGCGCGTGTATGTATTGTATCTTATTTTTACCGTAATACAATCGAGAAATTTGAAATTTGTAGGTAGAATACATTGGATACAAAATTGCGTTTGTTTAATGTCGTTGCTAAAAATCGGACATTACATATGCAGAGCCTAATACAATCTCAAAACATTAAATGTATGGTTTCAAGCATAAACAAAGGTGTCGGCCACACCAGCCAATATCTATTTTGCGCATTAAAGTAGTTATTTAATTAAATAAAAATTTATTTACGTAGAAGTGATGTAAAGTTCCATGCAACCAGTTCTGTTGAAAGTGGATTGCGAGTAACTGAAGATTAAGGAAGCATGCTGTTAAACATTCCAAGGGGTGCAAAACGGAATGGATCAGAATTGTCCTACAGACTAACCACTTTCGATCAATAAGATTTCCTAGTTCATAGACTCCGGCCGAGTATTAGAGACAGCTACCCGCCTAACAACGTGTTATTCAAACTCGCGGGCGCAGCCGTCATTAAACTATCGTTTCCAAAACTTAGTTTCTCGCGAGTGGAGGGCAATTTCGCGAGCACGTCGAATCAAATCTGCTGCTCAAACGTGGCCTGTTCACGCGCAATTTCGCGGCTACGGACGTGCGGTAAGTTCCTACCTAACAGCATTAATATGCACGGTCTACGCACCCCTCGCTAAACGCTTGTAAACGCGTGTAAACGCGCCGCGTCGTGCGGCTCTATCTCCAACTTCGTGAATACGCGACTGTGAAAATTTCCTGACTCGAGCGTCTTCACTTCCGACGGAATTCTCAGTGACTCTATCAACAATTTTCCGATAAATAATCGATATTGCGACATTTCAATCGATATTGTGAAGCAGTCCGACTCCGCTTTTATTGGCGGAAGGAAGAAAGCTTTTCCATTAATGGGTACACGCAACACAGCTCGGCGAGTACTCTAGCTGGACAGTACGAGGATCATTCGGGAAGAAAAGGTTCCTTAGAGAAACAATACTCTTCAAGGTTAATACACTTATTTGCTACATAGAATATGATGAAATATATTTATCTCGCTGACAATCATGAAACAGAAAGAAGAGGGGATGATGAGGGGAGGGAGCACAACGACAATGAACTCTCTGAAATATTATTTATGAATATAGACTTTATGCAAAATAAGAGATGTTCTGAATTGATTGTGGGATTCAGGAATAACATAAAAATCTATTTCATCCCTTAATGACTTTGTTACACATCGAAAACAATATTACAATATTCTTAAATTTTTCTAATCTTTTACTGTTTTATATTTCATCCAACCAATTTCCAATTATTTATGAATTTCAACGAAGACAGCGATTATAAGGCCTATAAAATACAATAATACATATTTCCTCATCACGAATTAATTTGGAAGTTCTGTAACTCGTAAGAAAAGCAGCATCCGTTTGAGACGAAAAACTGAAATGAAGAATTTATGTGGTAGTCGACGAACGCCAACGAGGAATACCATCAAAATCAAGGTTCTTATATGAAACACGGGCACAGACGCGATGCGTGTTTCCCTCAGAAAGTTTGTATGAAACAATATCAGTTACTTTAGTATGAGTTTCACTTTGGGTTGCATTCCTTTCTGTTAGTCCGGGAATATTCATTTCAGTTGCTGCGAGCATTTCATACTTTTACCGGGCAAAAAGAAGTAGCATGAAACAGGTCAGGGGAAAATATTGCCATTAGACGAGTCGTTACGAATAAAAATGTAATAAAAACTAATAATGTATTAGTCAAGGACCATAACTGTCAAAAAGAAAAAAAGTCATAGAATAACAAGTATTTCATCGACTAAAATCGTATTGGTTGCAAATAAGGATTATAGTGTCTCGTCTGAGGAGATGGTTAATCTTGGTACAAGGTCATCCAAGGTTATCCAGGGTCACGCTGGAAAAATGAAAATTCTGGACTTGCCGGCAAAGGTTTCAACGAAATACGCAAACGTAATCAATTCTCGAAAGCGTCGAACTAATTGCACCGCCGAACACTAATTGCGGATCGATGAATTTATGAGTCTTGAAGCGCTCTTCACACACGAGCTTAGATCACGAGTGGTAAACTGCGCGCCGGTGTGCTCGTAGTGCCTAGGCGCGCATTCTATGGGGATTGACATGTTCAGGATTTCTCTGTGCTCGTCCGAGGATGGTAATTGTGCACGCATACAGGCGTAAAATCATACGCGAACCATTAGCTCGTCCAGTAGTCGCAGCAATCTGATAAATGGAAGCGGAATCTACTTCATCGGATGCGTTGACCGCGAAGCAACGTGCTTCAACTCGCTCGCGCGTGTTTGTATCTCGACGCGGAGATTCGGAGAGGATTTATTCAGGTGGTAAAACGAACATCGATCTTCAGCACACGGAAGACGATGATCGTAGAATCTGCTCGACCGAGGCACAATACAAGCGATCAGACTGACCGAGCTAATTTGGCCGGAGGACCGTGAAAGTCATGATTAGAAGCTCCGATAATGATCAAAGGCAAGGTCCATCGCAATTCTCCGGCCAGTAATTATTCAGACGTTTCACCCTCCGAAGACGAACGGTTGCTCACTTTTTCCTCGCGTTTTAACCGGTTTCCGGGTTTTTCGCAGTGCTCGAATCGATGTTGAGTTAAACACGACGTGTATGCTGCCGTACTCCGCTTGCTCGTTTCGGCGGCGATAAATGGTAGTGGTTCCGGCTACGTGTTCCTAGCATGTTACTATTAGAAAACATCTATTCTATTTTTTCAGACTCGAAACAAGCTTTCGCAACGTTCGAGGTACGCTGGAATTGTTTTGTCAAGAGATGTACTGTATTAGGTTGGTGCATATGAAACGTCGGCTTTTGGAACGGATATTAGTGCCAATTTCTGTGAGATACGGCAATATTGATGTATGACTTGTCTCCATTCTGACAGCAAAAATCCGACATTTCACGTGCACCATTATAATATTTCAGTTTCGCGCATGTTTTTGTTCACTTTGCATGAGATAAACCTGATATCCCGTCGCTGTCCAAATAATTTGGAGTACTTTGGAAATTCTAATCGCAGACCTCTTCGCGGCGACGCGCTAATGGCGATTTATACGTATCAACGGCGTCGATGCTGCGGTTTTCCTAGCAAATTCGAAGAAACAAATCATTCGAACGGTTCGACGAGTCTTAAAATCCCAATGCAATTTCTGCTAAACCGATTACACGGTTGACTGAAGATTGATGGAATCCGGTTACCCCATCAAATTAAGTGAAGCCTGAGCGTTCCCGCAGCTAACTAAATTGCTTCAAACACTGACTGACTAATTGTTGGAACACTCAGCCCTTCCAAGTCGCGGGCTGACAACTGACGAATAAGTAATTGACTAAGTGACGGCCAAGTTAACCCGAAGGCACCGCGATCGCCTCTATCCCTCTACCCTCGGTCTTTGGCACGTTCCGTCTTGAAGGGGGTGGGGATAGAAGGGTGTAGAACATCTTCCCTGTTCAGTGGTGGACGGAAGTTTCAGAATTTCCTTCAGGCTGCAGGCTCACCAGTGCGCGTACGTCAGTCCGCAAGAACCGTTCGACTAATTTCTCCTCTGCCCTTCGGATACCGTTGGGTTTATGGTTGTGCGTCAGCTTGACGTTGGCTGAACCATAACCCGGACGCAAGAACTGGATATTTTGTCGCGGTAGACGGATTTAACTCTACCGGGTGGGGTTGAATTAAACCCAGCGGTTTTATATTTTGAAACATGCTACTCGAAGGGATTTTTATCAAAGTTGTCTATTCTATACAGTCAGCGAGGTACTGTCTTCTGTTTGTTGACATGCCTTGCCTTGAATGTCTTGGCAACAGCCAGAGATTAGAAACTATTACATGCTCAGTTTATTTCTGTTTTATTCTGTTTGTTAACTTGTCTTGAAGGTTTTGGCAGCAGCCATAGAATATACCAGGTCTGTAAATATGAAACCGGAATTTGCCCATAGCTGGCTCTAGCTGTCATTGTAACCATCTTAACCCTTTCAAGATGACTCTTATCCTACAATAATGAGTTCATTTTCTATTGAAACGAAATAAAATTCTGTTCTGTTTCGTTAAATACCATAAACTATCACTGTTGCATAATGAGATGTTCGTCTTTTGAAAAATGATTTGCTCATCGCCGGAGAAGCCCACGATGCAGTGGATATTGGATGGGGGTTGTCTCGCGAACGACGAAAATGAGAGGCGCAGCAATCAGCGAGTGAACACGGAGGGGTAGGTTTAATAACACCGCAGGACTTCCCACTTCCCTTGCTGCGACAAATAATCTTCACAAACAGCATTGCAAGTTATATCCTGGTAGGAGAACTATTTCCCATGGACCGCAAATGACCCTGCGCCCTACCGGAAGGGGATTGAACAGTCGACGCATCCTCACGGCAAAGTCTAGCTTGCGTTGCACCGCGGAAGGATCAGGTTGAGACTATTAAATCCGCAGACCTCCAGCGCGATCTTAATTACCGCTTTAATAAATTCCAACGGCCACGGTGAAACGTAAATCCGTGCGGCAGACAGCAGTTTCGCGGCGGATTCGTTTTCCTGAGCGAGGCGGCGCGGCGGATCGGCGCGGCGGATACACATAAATACGTTCCACGGGTGCGTACCTACGTTACCAGGCGATAAAGGGGAAAAAAACGTGGGGCATTCAGGTGTAAAACTATCCTATAGATGCAAATGCAGCCCGTGTATCTCGCCAGAGAGAGAGAGAGGCGTCCGTCGTTGCTGCGGACTTCTGCGTGCGGCTACAAATCGCTGGATACGCGCGCCAGCGCACATGCGCCCAAAGTGTTCGGGCATACGCGGGCTGCATATTTTCCCTGTCCGTGGTATGCCCGAACAGGACCGTACATAAAATTACTCCGACGGTATAGCTAGTTCCATGTTCGTGCTTCGATAACCGCTACTCTACGGTACGCTCGCGCGCGCCAATATTGCGAAAATGGACCTCTGTATGTGTGTGTGTGTGTGTGTGTGTGTGTGTGTGTCGCGACGTGCCCGTAGATTAAAACCCAAGGACCAGACTTTCTGTGATTTCTTGCAGAAATCAAGATGACCTTGAACGTGCACCGAAATATTTCCCTCCTTGTAATTTAATTGAATGAAGATCTGAATTGGCTGGAGTAATTCAATTGTAATTCTGCACAATGCCCGAAATTCAAGTTTTCATGTTAGAAGTTGACTGGTTCAAAAGTTACGCGTGTGTAAAGTTCAGCGATTTTAAGCGTTTCAGAAGCGTTTGTCAGAAACGCTGGAAATCGCTGAACTTTAAACGCGCATAACTTTTGAACCAGTGGATGCCTAACATTAAGGCTTGGTTTTCGGCATTTTCTCACCAAAATCTCTACAGGACTATATATTTAAAAAGTAAAATGTTTCTGGTTTCCAGAGGTGAAGTTCAACCGTGTACATTCGTAAATATTTTGCACTGAATGGTGTCTTGAAATAATTTGATTAGTGACTGTGCAGGGTCCGTTGGAAATCAAGTGCGCTGTTTGTAAACATGAAATACGTATATGTACTAATTAGATATGAAGCTTACGAGGGAAATTGTTGCAAATGCAAGGTATATTGCAAAGTTCAACCAAATTCCTTTTACAATAACGTGTCTCTAATCCTCGTGGCTCCACGATCTCGTCAAAGTGGAGTGTAATAATTTGTGTGCATGGTACACCTGCACCGATATTATATGTATATACTCTGCGTATGTATATATATGTATATCTATGAACTCTGTTTACCTCTGTTATATGTGCGCATATGTATACATATTACTGATACTACACTGGCTACTGATGTACATTAACCTTAAAGCGTGCGATTAACCTACTTCAACCGGGGTGGGAAGGTCTATAATAAGCGAAAAGCATTTCTTTGAAGTTACATAGAACAGAAAAAGTTCGCACTAATTATAAACGCGAGTAAGACACACATTCCGCTCATAAATAGTCTCTTTTAACATAAATAACAAATGTTGCAAAAATATAATGTCGCTAATAATCTTGTTAAGGGATCCTGTGTGATCAAATCAGTTAAAAAGATAAGATCTGAAAATGTGTTAGCGATAAAGTTCGTAAGAAACGTCGCCGCGAGAATATCTTCCCGGCATCGACACTTCGATTTTCGCAGGGGAGGTTCGTAGATGATAAAAAAATAACCGTACGACAATTCCGCGTGGCAGGTTCGTTACCGGCGAGACGTTTACACGAAATTGGAGAGAACCCAAGAATCTAGGGTCCTTGGACCCAGGCGCAGCAAGGTTAACGAAGTTTCGGCTCATTAGACTGCGCAATCATGAGTTGTACGCCTCGCGATCGATTAAACCTGTCGCGGCGAAATCGATTATGAAGATCTAATTACACCAAAGTATTTCGATTAACTACCCAGCGTGTTGCTCGGCCGAATTTCTGTTACTACCATCGCAGAATAATAATGGAAATTTGATGATCGATCGAACATACAAGTTTTTACAGAAACAATATCAACATATCTAACAAAAATATTCCAAATGGGAACGTTCAAGGAAATGATAGAATTGTTAATACAAATTATAAATATAGAAATGATTAAGAAAACGGAAAAAAGATTAATTAAACTGAGCTGTGAATGTTTAAATTAAACTGAAACATTGATTCATCCCTTTACCACCTACACGGGTTTATAAAAGATCATCGCCTTATACAATTTAAAGATCAAACTGCTTTAAAGTTGGAACAGCTCAAACTACTGGAACTGTTTCAATGTGCAAACTTTACTTATAGCTTAGTTTCCAAGCTACTCACCCCGACCATCATCGGCCGCATTCAACAAGAACGTATCATTATTATAGGCTTGAATGTGGATAGCTTGAATCACGGTCTTCGCACTTCACGGTTAACAAAGTTTCGCTTCGTTAAGCTCTAGTGCTACCGTGCTCTTCCACGGGCTAGACAGTTGATTAATTTCCTAGATAACGATCGGACTGGCACGCAGCGATTTTACGAGACGGCCTAAAAAAGGCACTTGTTGCTCCCGTGGCTCAGCCAGGGAACGCCGATCAAATTTCGTTAGCCGTAGCTCGTCGATTTTTGTTTCATTCCGTGTCAACCGAATAGCAACAGTGAACTCTCGCCACCTGCACATCGAGCGTGTATCCGATCAAATGCACTTTGAAATATTTCGACCGATCGGTAACCTAAATTTCGAGAAACAGAATTTTCGGATAACATCACTTTTCTCATATTAAATATCATTTGTTATATTTAAATCAAAATCAAGAGGCTTCACAATTTGTATAGTACTGGATAGAAAAAATTGAATAAGCAATTTACGATAATAAAAAATCGAATGCATTTTTTCAACATATTTTTTAGACGTCATTTACTAAACTGATTCTTCTAGCCTTACAGAGAAATTGAGTTTTGATCCTAACTGCATACATTTATTTCTTTGGCTACTAAATCACGTATGCATGTTCTTGAGGTTGAAAATTTCACTTCTTTAGAATTAAATTTCTCAAAAGCTGGCACGTTGAAATCGACGAAGAAAAACGACCTTTGAAGGAAACTGCAAAACGCAGACGAAAGGGTTGAAATTTGTCGCAAGGGTAATCAAGACGGTTGGGTGATTAGCCGTTTCCAGAAATTAGTGTACTGGATGAATAGCAATATTGGTGCGGTTAAAGGATATTTATCCTATTCTCGGATAAACATTAGCTCTGTTTACACAAGAAACAGGCTGCCTCCGCGTATCAGATCTCGAAGCGGTGCGGAACCCCACCCGTAAATCACGGCTTGGTAAGCTAGTTGTTGAACAGGAATTATTATTAACTGGGCATAACTCTATACCGCGTTAATTCGACCTGATTACAGAGTGAAACGAAGTATCCGACAAAATTGCTAATCTGATCCGAGCGCGCCGGCCAGAAAATATCCGCTTAATTCGGAGGGGAACACCTAAATCACTTACACTTCCGGAAAGTCTGTTAAATTGCTTGGAAAACAGGTCGGCGGCTACTACATTTACGAAATACCGCGAAACTACTCGGTGAAAAATGAATTCTCTCGGCGGAAAACAAACTCGCGATCGTGTAATCCGAAATGAAATAATGTTGTAGAAACGTTCCGCGCCGCGCTGCCTCTGCTTTGCTACTGTACACAGGATGTGGAGACTTTTTCGAATCGCGAAAACTCCAATGGAAATGCACGCGGGAAGGTAGCAGGACGATGTCCAGTAAACTACAATTGCTAACAGAATTACCATCGTTTCCTTTTCTGTTCAATTTCAAACCGTTCAACTTCGCATTCATTCGATTACTCGTTTACGGATGCGAATCCTGATTGGTTTCGATAGAAATTGTCGAACGCACATGTACTCGCGGGTCTCGCCTGATTTTCACGTTTGGTTCACACACTTTGAGCGATCACTTTTATTGCAATAAATGTTGTTAAAGCGGTGCCATAGTTAAGGTATTGATGGTCAAAAACAGATGGATTCCGCGGAGTAGGGATATCGCGTGATCCCTACAAGTTTCTCACTGCCATCCAATGGACGACCAGCATGTACATGGAAGTCCCTTTTGGAAGACCCTGTATAATTCCGCCGGAGCTCCTCGAAATTAAGTGAAAAATTGTAGATCCGATAACAGCGCAATAACAACGGGCTAAATGAACGGTTCAAGATCTCGTCTTCTCAAGAAACCAAAGCATTACGCGAGAGGGATCTAATTCCGTGGAAGCTCCTTGAAATTAAAAGTATGAAAGAAGCTACGAAAACTAAGGGAATCTCTCGTCTCAAGAATCAGATAATGGTGAAGTAAGAATAATAGTGAATTGACAGTTCAAGGATCCATCTCCTCCGCGCATCAAATCTGACTTGTAACAGTAAAATCTAGTTGAGTCGAAGAGGTTCTCGAATTGAAGCGAAAGGGACCAAGAATCAGGTAAAAGCGAAGTAAGAACCAGCGAAATTGATCATTCATAGTCTTATAGATTACAGATAAAGAAGAAATATAATTCGCTTCCAAAGAGATTCCAGAAGCGTTTTATCCTCTCTTCAACATTTTGATAACACAGGACCCGTGGATTAAGAATATCTATAATTTCGCGCTCGTGATAATATAAAAATGGGAAATCACATGTAACAATTACTAAGCCTTGCAATCGCTTCTGATTAGTTATAATGCAATGCTGTTAGCTGCATGTGCTCAACACCACAGAGCATGATGTGTACAGACGACGTTTAGGAACGATAAAAGCAAGCTTATGTGTTCATTTGGGTGCAGGTGTACCTCATTAACCAAAGCAGCCCGTCGTTCGGTTAATGACACCTCGACTTAACTTCCCTGTTGCTCGTAAACTCACCCCCGTCGGACTTTCTTCCGCATTTTCTTTCGGTAGCTCGCCTCGCGAACGGATATCCGACTCCCTCGTATCCGACGTGGATCCCCTTGGGTCCTGTTTCCAACGACCTGACTTGTCCCCTCCCCCTGTACCCACCACCCCGCCCTGCTATCCAACCCCACCATAACCACTTCCCTACGGTTTTGTTACGACTAATTACTCGAATTACAGAATCGTCTGTAACGAAGAACAGCGGCCATTATCGGCGCTCACGGTATCCCGTTGTCGTGTATGAATAAATTAGAGACGCGTTTTGCATTCGACAATGACGACCGCGCGTGTCTGGAACACGTTTCGCGAAATTGCTCGCAGAGGACTATGCAAAAGAGGCCGGGCGCGGCGCTGCCGATCTACAGTCGTCCGATTGTCAATTAGATTCTTCAAACAGGGAGAATTTTACGTCAGTGTGTGCACCAGCATGTGAGTTATGTATTATTGATCTGAATTAATATATCAGTATGAATTAATCAATTAGTCAAATGGTGTCTTAAAAAGGAGAATTTCACTTAAGGGTGCACACCACCATGTGAGTTTTGAATTATCGCTATTGATTAGTAAAATCAGAATAAATTATTCAATTACTCAACTAGCTTCTTAAAAAGGAGAATTTTACTTTAGGATGTACACACACACACACTGATATTGATTAATAAATCATTATAAATTATTGACTGCTTACTTATTCTTGTTCCATAGTCTTGTAGAATATTCATCTTGAAAGTGGACATCCCTTAAGCAAAATCTGATTGTGGCTCGATGTCGGAGACAGCTAAAAGGTCAGCAGGTAGGTAGCATGCTGATATCGAACCGAGACCATGAATCGGTTGTACAGGCGAACGGATTCAATAGTTCGCGATAGGAAAATGGCAAAGCGAGGTTGGTCGAGTAACGATCTCTCGAATCCATTCTTGTTACAGCGTGAAACGAGGCTGACATGGGACGGTCGTCGTCGTCTGAAGGGAACTTTCCCCGGGAGTTCCCGCGGAAAGAAACGCTCCTTTGGGAGGAGCCATTTCGACTCAGCCAATCGAGCTGCCTCCTTGCGCAAAGGTTGACGACCCATAACGCAATCTTTCAAGCGCGTCGAGCAGCCAGTGTGTCCTCGTCTTCGTCCTTGGTACTCGTCGCGGACAAAAACGGACGCGAATTGGTCTCCTGCTCTTCTCCAACCTCGCATACCTGACGGATCAAAAGACACCGGAAGTGGAGGTGTGCGGGAAATCGACCCGTCTCGACATTTTCGGATTTTCGAAAATTTCAGGATTCCACAACATCCATTTGAAAGCCAATTTTCGAAGACCAAGGTCATTTCAAGGTCAAGTTATTATGCATATCTGTATGTATTTTTCGATCAGTTACACGATGCAATGAAAAAAAATGTAGTTATGTACCAAACGCATCGATGACCTTGACAACTCCGAAAAAAATGACCCTCGGAGAAAAATATTCGTGCCAGATATTCGGTCCACTGACACCATGCACATTACGTAACAAATATTTCTTGCATCGCAATAACCTGAAGAGATATTTAGGTGTCCTTATTTAAACGGACCTCCCTGTATACTTCAATTACAACATACAACCTGTCACCATAAGGCACGAGGGCGATGTGACGCGTCCTCATCGACGACAGAACATGAAATTGCGTGCTCGGAACGCGTTTTACGATCGACATAAATGTATTCGTTCCGCATCAGGTCCTGTCATCATCTTTCTCGTGTTCGGCAAAACTACGATCGCCAGTCAGGATTGCTCGTTCGATGGTTTACACGTGAATCGTAGCCGTCGCGATTGTGTCGTCGACTATCATGAATTAAATCGATCCCAGTGGAGAAAACGTAAAAAGTTACGGCCCTGCACGGTGCGATGGTACTTCACTCTGTGATCTTCTATTTTGATTACTGCACGCTTTACGAGCAGTAACCGAGATCTCCTAACGAGCAAGCCGCTTCCGGGAGATTTAAATACCCGATTGATAGGTGCGAAGTAGAACTGGTCGGTGAATACGGGTAACAGCATTTAATTAGTAATCGTGTAATCACATTTGATAGTTCCTACGAGCCTTCTGATCTTGTTTTCCACCATTTTTGAAAGTGGATATTAGTAGAATAAGGAAAATTCGTGTACCTTACTAAAGATTTCATAGAAGCAGTCGAATTTTCAAAGTTTACCTCTCTAATTGTCTCGCTGGAAACCCCGCAATGTTACAATTAGAGAGGTAATACTATACATATGATTTTAGGCATCCTGGTGTAAGCCAACTCCTTTTACAAAAATGATCCTCGTGTTCCGATAACGTAGTAACTAACGTCCATCGGTAGGTCGGATGGCAAACTATCAGTTAGGTAAACAATTAAAATCTCTGGTTATTCACTATTAAATTGTAAGATGAACAGGGTTCACTTAACAAATCACGGCAGTGACGCAACAGTGCCACTGTGTCATTCAACCCTGCGACGAAGTTAGCGATGTTTCAGACCATATTCGCTAATTTTGATATCTGCTTTATTATGAATTAATTCGTTATAACTTTCTTTTTTTTTTTTAAAGAAAGAAAAATTCATTGAGAATGGAAACATTCCAAGTCGGAGTAAATGTTTAATTTTCCAGTTAAAGTAGCTCCGAGTGCAAAGGGTTATTTTGTTAGAAGAAAAATTCTGAAAATTTCTTTAGGTTGCAAAACCGGAACTTTGATAGGTGTCTAGGGAGAATAGTATTTACGCAGCTCGAATCGAAAAAGTTGTCAGCGGTTTTGGAACGTTCGTGAGCCAAGCGCACGCGTGAACGGTACCTAAGCGAGTACGCGAGAAGCGAACGAGCCAAAATATGCAGAATTTGATTTACACAGAGGCAAAACAAAAAGGAACGATCTCGGTCGGCGGAGACTTAGTGAAAGCGAGATCGAACCGCCGCGATAGCGTCACCGTTTTTCGTCGGCCGTTTCCGCGGTTGGATATTATCCGTGGCCAACTGGCGCGGCTGCGGATACGTAATCACGCCAGAACGAAATTATCGGGCGAACGCTTTTACCATACAGCCGAGAGCCGGAGATAAAAGGACGGTGTGATTAATGAAAAGCACCCTCGAGAAAAGCGCGGCTAAAATCCGCGCGAGGACGTCGCGCGTCGATGTAATTTCTAGCTGGCTGTCGTTATCATCGGCTAAGGATCGCGCAATTCGTTAGCCACGATCTCGCGTTCGCATCTTTGTCAATATTCCGGAATTTCTATTGCGGACAAGAAACCGTCCATTAGTTCGTTAGCGGTGAGTTTTTGCGCTACAGGTTGGCACGAGAGCTGCATCCTCAGCAGTTACTTTCGAGTGGATGCGCTGCTTTATCATCATGAATAATTAATTACACACACTGCCTTACATGGATTTTCTGTCGTCCTTCCTGCATCTTACAGACACGCTTCTATTATTCTTCGATCCAGTTATGGTACACTCTTGTCCATAAATCACCGGACACTTACTTGTCCTCAACAAAGTAGTAATTAAAGAATACAAGCTACCAGCTTGACTTATTTTCTGATCAAACTTCAAGGTGAATCTTCTCAAAATAAGCATGGATAGAAATGAGTCGTTCCCTGGAAAATTAACTTCAATGTTCGAATAACATATCAAGGAACTTGATTCAACGCAATTTCTTGCCACCCTGTGCCATCCGAATTTTTCAAGGCTTCCACGCGAGACAGCCCCCTTAATTTTCATTCCTGGGAATCAGTTTTGATGAAAGTCCCATCCAACTTGAGACTGAAATCCGCAGACATTCGGAATGCCTGCAGATTCTCGATTTAATTAAAGAGCTCTATAATCGTCGTTTCCGTTTCCAACAGCAAAATGCCCGAATGACACCGATCGTGCGCGGGTTGGTTAACTCGGGCAGAGAGAGAGAAGAAGAGAGAGAGAGAGAACCCGCGACGATAACCTTCTGGAAATCCGTAGATTTGCACTCGTGGAACGTCTGAAACTCGTGGCGGACGTGGAGCATGCAAAACGTCAGAAACCATCAATATGCATAACCCGGAAAACGACCAAACACGCGACGATATTGGGCGGGCGCGGGGCAGAGGAAGCGGTGCTCGCGGGGGCCAGAAGTTCGCGCCGTTGTCGAGGTAACGTGTTTTGCATTCCCTTTGACCCTTAAATTTGGCATCAGGAAGTTCGCGACCGGCCCGAAAGTGTTTCCCCAACGCTACCCCTTCCTTCCACACAGCACAGTCCCGAGCGTAAACGAGCTCGGATGTCCCTGCGCACATTTCGCCGCTGAATTCCTCTCGTTCCCGTGGCCTCTGCGCCTTTTTCCTGACTCCTTTGCCGCGGCACACGCCGATCCACTCGTCGGCGAAAGAAATTACGGGTTCTGATCCCTTCGAATAACCGGTCATCGCTTCCTCCGCATTCTTCCATCGCCGCCTCTAGAACCGTTTGCTCGCCGGAACAAAAGCAGCTATTATTGAAAAGACACCGCATTCGAATCGTACAATCCCTCACAGTACGGTAATCTTTTATGAAAATACTTGGAACACGATGTAACTGTCGTTAATATCCTTTTCAAGCTATGTAGACTATGTACACAAATTTTCATGAAGAAATTATGACGTTTTATGAGAACATAATTTTTAACATATTTTTTAAACGAACTATTTTTTTTTAATTAGTTTACCACAAAAGATTCATCACTCAAAGACGCACAAATTGGATTTTGAATTTTTTTTCCGGACCTAATAGTTTTGGAGATATTCAATAAAATAGATCTATCAACCCCTGTATTGTGAGGACTATTTTCACCCCTCAACATAAATGTCGAGTTCTATATCGTACGAAAATTCCCTTGTAAGTTCAGCGAACACTGAACTGAGGCTAATGTCCGTCATATCTTACTTTTAGTCAGTTTTTCCGTAACAAAAAATTATTTTTACTCTTCGTACGAAGCATGAAATATACGATAACCTTCGAAGTCAATTATTTGTGAAAAACCCTTGTTACAGAACTCTCTTGTCGACGAACGTTCGTTCGCTGGAAATGCCTACGCAATTTCGAGCGGCAGTTCACGTTTCCGAAACTGTTATGCGTTCCAGCGAAACGTTCCACCTACCTGTTCGTACCTATACGCGGACCAGGTCTTCTCGCGAAAGTTTCTGCATTCGTTCGAGTAGGATGTTGTATGGGCTACGAGAAAAGTTGTCCAGTCTTTGAATTGAAAACTTGAAAAGTTCTATCTCGCGGCCGAGGAGTGCCGTTTCCTTTAGAACTATATTATAATTTCACTTTAACGCGTTATCGTGGGAGACAGCTGATGTGGCTTCTGTTGAACTAAACCCTGTTTTTCTTCCGTGAACGGAGAGGTTTTACTCTTTGATAATCGCAACACTCACTCACATTAACATTGAGATCCCACCATTGGTAGGATAAATGCAAGAGAAATTCTCGGTTCGAGAAATTCCCGTGCACATATTGAACTGGATTCGGTCGCCAGCTAACATAACAAATATTTCGTTAAAATGGCTCTCGGCTTCGTGAAGTCGATATCCTATTTTCGTCGCTTTATAAATTTTTGAAATTCGCACAATCGAAGGAAGAAAGACGACGACTCGCGGAGAGAACGGTACAACGAACTGTGCGAGAAGACGGCGGCGAGGGGACAGGGGGGAAAAGTAAACGGAGAGAAAAGACGGCAGATATCGAGAGGGAAAATATGCATTTTCCTGCTCGCACTTTCCTCGTGTTTTACATCGGTTCTGTTTTGCTATCCGCTGCTTTTCTTCGCCGACGCGACGCCTCGCTGTTCCTAGCTTTCATGTACGGGGTGGGTCAATGAGTTCGGACGAGTCCCTTGTTCTAGGGTAAAAACGAACGGAGAACATTTATCTTCCCGTAACTTTGTCGCTTCTAACAATAAGAGGACTTGGAACAGAGTGCAGTTGAGCAGACCGAAATTTCTTTGTCTCTGGACGGACGCGCGGAACTTTTTCTTATTATTAATGCTGTCCGGCTGAAAAAGCATTTGTAATTATACATTTTAAATCCACATCAATTGAACGTTAATTCTGATAAAAATGTATATTAATAATTTCCTTTAAACCAAAATAAAATTCTGTTTTAGTTTTTGAGCAGGCCGAAATTTCTCTTTGTCTCTCGACGGTCGTGCGGAACTTTTTTTTATTATATTAAAATGTATGTTAATAATTTCCATTAAACTTTAAACCGAAATAATATTCCATATTGGTTTTTTAATGTGCAGCTATTGAAGAACGAATTTTCTTTTTCTTTTTAGGATATTATGATTTACAAAAAATTTATCGACTCGCGTAACTCCGACTCGCAAAACGTGAATATAACAATTTCCGCCGCTAAAGAGCACGCAATTATCGTTCGAATAATCCTGTCCAAATTGCACGAAATCGAAAGGAATAAATCCGGAAAACGTCGCGGCGAATGACTCGGCGAGAAAGTTTGCCTCGCGAAAGGTCCTCGCAAAATGTGTTAATTAACGCGACCGGTGGCGTAATTGGAACGAGCTTGTCCAGTTAGCTTTGTCCCGTCCCGTCGCTTTCGAATCCGGCCTCCCCCCGGTCCCCTTTCCGACCAACTTCCCACGCCGACACCCGTTAGAACGGTTATACGATGCACCGGGTATCGTTATCAGAATCGCGGAATATGCATTCCGACGAGTCTTGTTTCGGCTCATGTATGCACATATTCACGTGCGCCGTAGACAATGGGGTTCGCGAAGTGGCGACTGAATGAGGATGGCGAGCGAGGGAAAGCCATAGTCCCTCTTTTCAATTTCGTCCCGACGCGACGCGACGGGCTGGGTGAGCCCGAAACGGCCCGCTTGTGTTTCCTTGCTCGCCGTTGTTGTCGGCTGTACAGGCCGATTCTCGAAACTGGGTCGCGATACCATCCCTTTTCAACCTTTTATACCATCGTCTTATCCACGTGCGAATGAACGGGAATAATGAAACCACATTCATTTTTGCACTCGTCCTTCTGTAATTCCTCAGGACTTCTATTAGATCCGCCTCTTGCCCTACCATGTCGAGTCAGACTCGTGATGAAGATTCCGAACAGAGTCTAGTAAATGCAGTAAATCCTCAATCGCTGTCTGGGGTCGTCTGTGCGACCGCTGTCCGGTGCCTACCCACTCCAATGATTGATCTCGGCTCGGGTATATCGGTGTGAACATCACTACATGGACACCATGAATCTGATGTTGAAACTTCTTATTTTTTTATGGGACTTTCAGTAACTCATTTCTGGCATTTTTCTGATTAAAACAAGACCACTAAATAGACTTGAAATTATATCGTGTTTGATCTTACTTTAATCAGAATAATGCTAATATTTTATAAAAATATTATTATATATTATATCCAACCGTTTGAGTTTTCTTTTGAGATGTTATAAGGATTAGTTTACTACCTAGTGTGTAAATAATTAATTAATAATAACTGGGAAGGAAAAAGTAAAGGTTACGATTTGAACTTACGATTGAAAATAATTAAAAGATGTAAATAGCAGTGCAAGGAGATAGAACTCGCAACGATTTTTGTTAATGTTGATTAATTTTCCTGACGAAACAGTTGAATTGTTAGAAATGAAGCATCGGAAGATGAAGTGGACAATGTTCGAGCGAACATACTCAGTCCGAATTTAAATACAGGCCAAAGAAACAGCCGTTTCTAATTATTGATATTCGCCGATCACGAAAAAAGCATCGCGGTCGATGCATCCAGAACTAATTAATTTTGCAGCGAGCGAGACGGTTCTGATCATAACTTGCGGAACTCTTTGAAAAGTTGGTAAAATAGTAACTGAATTATCAATGCCGACGAGGGGCTGGAATTAAAGTATAAGTTGGCAATACCTTTCAAACTTTCGATAAACATTTTCTTTTCTCCGTTGAACGAAAATGCTCTTTTCAGCTCTGCCAAAGCGAGTTCCCTTCACAGAGAACGTAGCGATTCATTAATACCGTCTGACCGATTTGATCCGCACAAAATCCCAGCGGCAATATATATCGGATC
This sequence comes from Lasioglossum malachurum, assembly GCA_028455605.1. Lineage (NCBI taxonomy): Eukaryota > Metazoa > Arthropoda > Insecta > Hymenoptera > Halictidae > Lasioglossum > Lasioglossum malachurum. The sequence goes on from CM052312.1 coordinate 5,354,838, forward strand.
CTCTCCATAAAATACATATAAATTCGCGAATTATTTCGTCTGTGATAAATCTGACAGCATCGGAAACAATTTTCAATTTATTTCTTAATATTATCTTAAACGTATTTCTTTTCGTAAACATTTAAATACAGCGAACGATCAAAATACAGCGAGGAACATAAGCTCGAAATGGAGTTGAAGTTTGCTGAAGTTCCAGCGAGAAACTACTGACAATAATTACGTAATGGAAGTGGAGTTCACGGTGAACGAGGAGTCCGATAAAATCGAGGAAGATATTCGACGAAACAGCTCAGCGAAGTGACACAATACCAATTTGCATGGGGCCAATAAAACAGAGTTGCTCTTTTTAATTGCTCGCTCTGGGGAACCGGAAGTCCGCGAGTTATATCGCGAAGTACGACAAAGTAGTCCGGGACGAGTTGATAAACGTGTAATTGGATCTTCGGCAGATAACGTAGGTACAGGTTCGTTATACGAAATTCTACCTGAAGAAGTTCGGATGCTCTTTCGCCGAGAGAAGTTTTCGCGAAGACTAGCTTGCAGGAAAGAATCGATAAGTGGAAATCAAACGGGAACAACGGGTCTCCGTAGGTGATCCTATTTCTTGCGTCGAACCAGGAACATTGGCGGTGGTACTATCGGACAGAGCCATTAAGTAGTTCGCATTCAGGCTGCGTCGCCTCTTGTTGCACGATCGTCGAAAATAATTAATCGGAACGGGTCGGGCGAGGATTCGATCCGACCGACGAATTTAAGGGGGTGGGATTAACGGGGAACGGGATTTATTTGGCGTGAAATTAATCAGGGCCACGCTCAGCATAGAATTGAATTTATTTAATGCTCACCTTTCACCCTCTAACGTCCGCCGGATAGCCCAAAGAAGGATTTTCAGGATTTCAGTTTCCTTTTAGTGGAGTAATTCGTTTAAGCAGACGGCGCAGTGGTAAAGGTTGAGTCTGTTTCCAATTTCTGGGAGGTATTATCCCAGCTTACTGATCAAATTCACTGAAATTTAACACAGATGGTTCACATTTACATGCGAAATGATTAGATTAATTACATATGGAACCATCGTTACATCTGATCATCAATAGTATCTACGTGAATGTTTTGTTTTTAGATCGTTATACTGATAGTCGATCAGGAGATGGCGGTGAGGAACGTGCAGGGGCCACGTGATACCCCCACTCCGCGCCATACGTCTTCCGCCATTGGCTATGGCGTATGTTCCGGCGTAAGTTTTTATTAACTCGATTTCTTGTCTGTCTGTTTGTCCGTTCTGTACAAATTTTGCAATTGATTTTAAACTAACTTCCCGATGTGCTAGAGACTTGAAACTTAAAAAAAAAATTATTTTATACTCTTTAGTCCGCCTTAAAAACGTAGTATATTAAACATTTTTTCTATTTAAATAATTGCAACTTAATGAATTCGCTAATAATAAGGCCAGGCACTTGTTCGTTTCATATTCCCATCGGTTACTCGTCAAGAGTCGATAAAATTCATAATACACAAAGCTGTGTTATCGAGCACAGAACGCGATAAAAGATTCGACGTGAAAGAACGAAGTAGGTACGCAAAATAAGTAAAACGAAGTCGCTTCGTTATGAACGAATAATGGAGATTAGTCCGCCAGAGAATTGAAAGGACGAGGTACTCCGAGAGAATGACCGACCGAATGAAATCGAGGGGGCCGAATGTGTCGCGATTACGGAAATTCGACCAGGTTACAGTCTCCTAAGCCCGGTTACAAGAAAAATCAAATTGCTCTCACGTTCCGCGGGAGTTTCCCCCCTCCCCGTTCTGTCGTCGCGGCGCGCGGCGTCGCCATTAAACATTCATATTCTCGCGGGCGTGAACTTTAAAATTCTCTCATGAATGTCGAACTTTCTTCTATCGCGCGAGCCCTGCCCTCGAAACTTTTTTTCGCTGACTTAAGTATCGTGAAACACGGCCGAAGGACCGGCTTCGCGGCGGAAAAGAACTCGCCACTTTCTGCGATCCCGCAAACACTCGCCCACCTATGTTCTCTAAACACGTAAAACGCACAATATTTAATCGTAATTAGAAATTCAATTTAAATGACTGACCAATTTGTGCGGGCTGTGCTGAATTCTAAACTGTGTTCGTAAATATCGGCATCGTTCCAAATGAACTCCGAGAAGATTTGAATACGCCGAAATAATTTCGCCTTGTATTCAGTGGAGAAAGTCAATATCTGTGCGAGCAAGGTAGCAAGCTCGTCCTCGGAGATTCAGGATTTGCAACGAAACCGTTCCTCCTTTTTTTCTTGTTATTTACGACGATCACTTTTCACTCAACCGAACCGGTGTAACGTGCTCGAATTCTTATTAAATTCCGTAACTCAGCCTGTCGGACTTTTTAACGTGCTATACTACCGCCGCGACAGCGATTCTCGGTGACACAGGGGAAAACAATATGGTGTACGTAAATTTTCTCTCGAGCTTAGAGTAGCAAAGGTAATGAAACCTCTGTTTGCATCGAGGAGAAGACGCGGGAAGTACGAGAGCTTATAAATTGATTCTTAAGAGCGAAGTTACGCGTATTCTTTACATTGGTTTGTGGCTGGAGTTTACGTGAAAAATTCAATGAAAAAATCGACGCTTGATTTATTCGATCGAATAATTTCTTCCAGGAGTAGTATCGCTATACTGCAAGTCCCTTTCAAATTTCATTTAATTCGTAACATCAGTGCAATCTCTGCCGTGTTCGTGGTAGCCGCTCGTTAGAACTGGAATGGAAGAGGAATCCACGCCTGAATCCATTGTTTTATAACATACACAAGGAAGTTCGGAGTATTACAAGACATGTAATAATAATGGCTGGTCAGCAGTCTAACATTTCCAATTTAATGCCAGTATGCAAATCACTTTCGAGTCCGGACCGAACGAACCATCTGAATTTCAAAAATAATTTCGCCGCGAGATACATCGGTATGTCAATTATCGCTATCTGCCGCGGTTTCGTGAAAATTTGTCGCGGCGAATAGAATAGTCGAAAATAATGCAAGGGAAAGTGGGGCAGTCGTCGCTGGCAAGAAAAATCGCTTTCCCGGTTTAAAAATGAATTTCCGTTGGAGAACAGTGATTTATTCATCGATAAATCAATACCACAGCGATATCCGCATTAATCTCCTATAAAAACGCGGACCATTACTTCGGTATAATTTCGAGGAATTCTTTAAGGTTAAACCAGATATTTCACATTTTTTCGTGATGCTAATTTTACACAATTATTGCAACTATACTACTGAGAATCGTTTAACTTCTCTTCATTGAATAATGTAGATTGAATTTATTGTTTAAGTACATTTCTGTCTTTCTTTCTTCTATCACGTTGAAAAATATTGATCCAGGGCACAGGTTCGGTTGTATGAATGTATATTTATAAGACGACTTAGTATTTCTGCTGTCTATTGCTGTGCAGCATCGAGAGAAAGGAATCTCGGTTGAGTTGTACAATCCCCTCCCCCTCGGTCGCCTGAATATTTAATATCGCAAAATCCTTTGATAGCGAGGCTGAATCCTGCCTATGTTTATCAATAGGACCGGCAAACGAATAGTTTCTCATCGAAGCAGCAAGGATTCCGGGCGGATACCTCTTTCATCAAGCTTATCCGTCCAAAGGAAGTCTCCGGTTCTATGAGAATATGACGATGCCAGGCTATTGTTCCTTCCAGTCTGTCATTAACCCAGTACCGGTAAAGGTGAAACGACGATTGGTAAAATCATCGGAGTCATCCGACGAATACATCACTGAATGCTGGCAGACGGCGGCGGATAGTAACAAAAAACAATCACGCATATCCGACGCTTCCTGACTTCGACACATCCTCTTGGCGATCCTTTATTTCCGTTCGACTCGAAACGCTCCGGAAATCTTCCCCTCGATTGAGCCTCAATACCCGCGAAATTAGGTTCGCGCGGCTCGCTCCCGTGAAGTACGACTGCACCTCGAACCGTCGCATCTCTATCACGCTGAGAACTTACGAGACAGGAGTCATGCAAGTACAAACTAGGTGTTGGCAATTATAGCGTAGTCTTTGAGCACTTAATCCTGAAGGATTTCCAGGATCACAATATTTTCGTGTCCCCTTTTGAGCTGTTCTAAGTCTTCTGTATTTCAGGATATGGCTGTTCTTTACTTTACAGGACTCAGAATTTGTGCCTTTCTTCAAATCTACTGGATTGCATACCAAATACGTCATAATTTACAGCAGAAAGGCATTTTTGAGTCCGATAAAGTAAAGTTTACCCCAGGATTTTTTTACCGTTACGGAGGACAGAGAAACTGGCAATTATAGATTACAGTGAGGAGCAGGAATGAACCAATGAAACCATTTTTCTGTAGTTCTTCCTCAGGACGCAGCGCAGGTACAATATTGGCACTTTTCTCGACCAATGTTATTCGAAGGAAAAAGATGACAATGTTCGCGTTCTTTTCGCAATTTTCTCACGTCCACCTCAGCCTGCTCGCCACGAGAAAGAGTAGGTTACCTCATTGTTGCATATGGTATGCACGTTTACAGGAAAAACCCAAGACGGCGAGGGTCACTTACAAACGAAGATTTATGACACGTTGCTGCTATTGGGTTCCAGGAAAGTGTTCTTATTGACAGAAAATGGAAAATAATAGAATAAAAAGTCTCGAAGAATTTTTCGATATGAATTGTTCCCCGCAGATTAAAGTACCATAATATGCATTCGTTCTCGTAATATTTTCACTCCTATCACGGTCCGAAAGAAGAAACTTCTAAGATACTGCTAAAGCTTTCTCCGCATTCGAATAATAGCGCAGTTCTCGGACAGAGATTACACAGCTCCAATATGCACCGTTACCCGGCTCTCATTTTAATTTAAATTCCTGCCGCAGCCCCAGAAATTTCGATTCCAACGTCGAACGATAAAAGCTCGCGCTGATACCGAGGCATGTTCGCGCGAGTGTTAAGAGATAACGCCCGTTATTGCCCGATCCTTCCGCGAATGCTTCTTCGCAGCGAACTCTGGACAAGATAGGCCGAGCCAATAGCGGAAAACGTGTAGCGCGGAGTAGGGATATCACGTGGTCATGTTTCTCACTGCCATCTCCTGATGGACGATCAGTACTTATCAATAGCCAGCGGATTTTATGCGTTTATGGGGAAATGAGCAATTTAAAACAGTAAAAAATCATTAGACGAATTTAAAAATACTGTAACTTTATTTTCAGGCTATTAAATATATTAGGAAAGAAAATAAACTTCTACTTCAGTCCAGTTTGTTGCAATTCAGGTAGAAAGTTTTTATCTTGGAATAACGAGGAACAAATTTTAAGAAAGGGGGATAAAATAAATTCATTTTTCCGTGGTATACATATAGTAGCCTTTTTGGATCTGAAATAAATTAAAATCGTACTATAAATTCTGTCGTATTTTATATCCCAGCATTTTTCGAAAATTTTCAGAAGCCATAATTTCATAAAGATCCGCAGTCTACTCATCACAAGTGCTAGAAACAAACCAAAACGAAAATGTGTTGGATAAAATAAGAAATAAATTAAAATTATCTCTTGAAAAAAAGTAATTTTTAACAAAATGATCATGGTTGAGATATCTACACATTTTTTTGGGAATTTAGTGATCAAATACTTTTGGGATCTCCACACACTGGGTATGCAACGTTAACATTGTTATTCCATCGATGAAGTGAAATGAACTAATTGGTCCTAAGAACGTGATTGATAGCGCATAACAGGGTATATCGATTTCATCTGTTGTTCAGACAACTTGGAAACTAATAAAGCAGTTCATTAAGAGTAGAAGAATTCGATAACACCGTTCGAAGTGAAAACACTCAATCCCAGATTCCACGGGCAGACGATCGCAGAATCTTAATGGGATTATTAAAGCATTCAAGTTCGAGAAGGACTTTCGCAAGAGCGGAGAGCACTGTCGAAGCTTATTTTCATAAACTCGAACGACTGACGTCGTTTTGCCATTGACACGCAATCACCGATAACTTTTCCCCGATAAAGGAAAAGTGAATAACAAAACTGGAGGAATGGAGTAATTAATATTGGCAGATCCAGGTTATAATCAAGTGTCTGACTTTTGAACATTTGGCTTAAAATACTCTCGTGGAACAGTTGTATCGCAGCAGCAATATTTTCGACTAATTTATTCTTGAGGAACACACGGTAGATTTACAATCATTTATTCAGGATATTTATTTTGTATGCAACGGAGTTGGACAAAAATTTAGTCAACGATTAACGAAAAAATTTCTACTTGAATCGTTAATTGCAATTAACAATTAATCTCCTAGATGATTGCCTTTTTTAAACACATGAATCAATCAATCTTGATTAAAATTGTAATCGATTATAGTGCCCAACTCCGGTATGCAATTTTAGAATTTGGAAGGAGATGAACAACTTGATTTAATATTTACAAAGAGAGGTTACATCTGCGAAGTCACTAAAATTATTTAAAATCACGATGATATATCTTCGTAAAAAATGAGTATTGGCAAAAAAGCTCGGACACGCGTCAACTTATTTTGTTCCGGCGATCCCACGGTTACGTACGAACAACTAGAACCGTAGACAACTTAGGGCAGTTCAGTAAAGTAGAATACCCGGTGCTCAGAACTTTTCTAATTTTATTTCCATACTTAGCAAGAACTACGATCAATAGTCGAGCCGGAATATGTATATGCGTTAACGGCCGATGTAGGCAAATACAATCCCGCGAGTAAACATTGTTCTCGATCATACGTCGCGTCGCTCAGTACACGATTTCGCATACTCACGTGTTTTATGAGAAGAATACGGGGGGTCGGATAAAACGAAGGAACGCACGGCACCGGCGCGTATCGCGCCTGCAAAACGCGACTCTTTTCCATAAACCCCCACGGTTTTCTGCACTCGCTGGCGTTAATCTTCCCCCGGAGAAAAAGTTAACAATGATTTAACGGTGTGTACCGGCCCAAAGAAAAGAAAAAACGTCCGACTCGAAGGGGGATGGGCAATGGAGAAAGGGATGAAAGCTAGGGAAGCTTCGACGCAAATATCAGGCAGGGAAGGATATCGGCCAGCTTTTTTCCTGGCTGTCGATTTTATTGCGTACGGGGTATCGCAGCCCGTTTATTGCTGTTTTTAACTATAACCACCCCCACCCCGCGGCGGAAGCCTGGAAATGCAGTTTTAAACTATTAGTGCCACGGTTACGGAACAATATCAGGCTGCGGGAGCGGACAATAAACCTGTTAGTATAGTTCTTTTGCTGATAAAGAACATTGAGAATGAAGGGAGAAGAACAGTTTTCTACGTACAGGGTGTTTCAAAGATATATGTCTGCGCCTCTAGATACGCGGAGATTTATTACGAAAATGTCAAAATTGGAAATATTGGTCTCAATTCAGCCGTTCTCTTAAAAAACGACTTGAAAGATTCGCCAACTATTTTATCCAGATGTATACAGGGTGTCTTAAAATTATCCACCGTAAATATATTTGTTGTTTTTAAAGATACGTCAAATGTCTCAGGGACGAAGTTGAATGTTTGAATGAGTGTTTGGTCTTATTTTAATCAGAAAAATTCCACAAATATATTGGTGAAAGTTTCATTAAAGAATAATTAATAATAAAGATTTTAGATTGGCATATCACATTGTGAGGACGCACGGGCCTTTCAACTGCTCCTCCGCGTCGCATTAGTAGTGGTTCACACCGACATCCCCGAGCCGAGATCAGATTACTACAGTGAAGGGGATATTTTCTTGCGTTTATCGTGTACGGCCATTTTTGCGTTTATAGATGATTTACTGTATCCACTGTACGAGACGAATTCGATGTTTTCGCGGTTCCGGGCCAGAATGCCTCCTTAATTCACGGTGCAATAAAGTTGTAGCAACCGCTTTTCGATTCGTCGAGCTTTTATTCGCACCGGAAAAGCATCGCAGCCCGTGTCAACGTTTACTTTCCTGCTCTCATCCATTCCCGTAGTCGCGCATAAATTCCACGCGCCACCGGCGGAATCTTGCTTTCAGGGGAAAGCTGCGTTGCGCGGGAGAGTGTGTTGAGCGGCAGGTAGCTTTCGCGCGAGCTTTCGTAAATACGATAGCGGTGGCGGCCGCGTCCCTAGCAAAATGCTGGCAGGAAAACACGCGCCAAGAATATGCTGATACCTCGTCGAAAATTCAAGAGCCAAACGACAAATACGTGCGTGCGTGCCCACGTGTTGGAAAAATGCAACCGGCGACCATCGCCGACGGTTTTCTGTTGTCGCCATATCGGCGACTGTACGCTTTACAAGGCACTGTGTAAAGGGTATTCAATTTTTCTGTAGCATTCTTTCCCGTATTTTGCCGCGGCGCAATACATACGGCGAATACAAAGGAACTTCTGCGGCCCGTGTTCTTACAATGGAAGTCATACTTCTCGTAGCAGTAGCATGCGGCTGAACGATATATACTTTCATGTTTCCCACATGTTTCTTTCAATGTATTTAATTAACCCTTTATGTAATGGTGGGTGGTCAAAAGTCTGTTGAACGGCTACTATTAACGATAATATTTGTTTTACTTTCATACTCTGTTGAGAAAATGTTGAATTTCATGTTCTATAAAATAATTCGTAATTATCTATTAGGTCGCAGGGAAAGTTCTGTCGTATTTTAACACTAAACCTACCGACTATCGAAAGTAACTGATGTGTATTGTATTATAAAACTAACAAGATTAAATTTATTCATATCTTGTGCGATTTGTAAATATAATAATACGTACTGGAATAACAAAATGCATTAAACCAATTCCCACCTGTAGCATTTCAATAATTGTAAAATAAGAAATCTAAAACCGAGGGGGGGGGTAAATATACAGGTAATTTTGCTTGTAAACAGGAATCGACAGGTTATCTGGAAGATGGCAACAAGCTTTTGCAAATAATGGAAATTATATCATTGTGTGTGTGAATAATATTAAACATATATTTTTATATAATTCAATCAAATGTTTTCTTTAAACTACGACAGAAAACTTTCCCTCCGACCTAATATTTTATTATACAGGGTGTTCGACTACAGGTGGGAGAAAATTTTTCAGAATGGAACACCACCCCTTAAATGCTTTCCAACATGTAGTCGACCACCCTGTACAATGTAAATCTTTTACAGCAGCCGATCCCGAAGAAAATTGAACGAAGCAACTTTTTCGAGTTTCGTCCGGTAGGTACACTAATCACTGTGGACCGTCGGGATTTATTAGCATTTCATTAAACTGTTCGGTGGATGAGTCGCGACACGAGACTTCGGGATCGATAATGTTGGTGTGGGAGAAGCCGAACGCGACGACACGTGCGGTAATTTGCGAATTTTGTCGAAATTTATTCCGTCGCAGCCGACTCGATACACTCGGTTGGTCGATCATGCGGCAAAGATGAGTTTATAATGCGTAACAGTGCATCCCGAACTTCGTCGTTCCCGTTCACGACGTATTAGGGAATAGTTTAAGAGGATATTCGAGCCGCCGCAGGAGTTCCCCTGCACTCGGGAACTTTTTCAAGATGCAGTCGCAGTGTTTGGAAATTCCGCGACGGCTTACGGCTCTGCGAAATATAATAGATCATCCGCGGATCATGAACTCAAAAGGAAGGAGACGAATACATGTACAGTGGAATACGTATTAAATGTCCACCGTAGTTTCCCGTCGCACATTTTCTATTCCGAACCGCTCGGGAAGTATTCTTTGGTCAGATTTGCTTCGTACAGAGACAAGTAGAAAGATTGTAAACGTAGACGTAATGAGACGACTGGAGTCGTTCCTGTTTGCTGTCTGACAAGCCGGAAGGAGTCCCATTCTTGTTCGCACAAGTAGAATAAGCCGTATTCGCATCCGGACAAGTAGAACCATATCCAAAGTGCAACAACTTCCGTAACAGTATTTTTCGATGTAACAGAGTGAATTGCTCATCGAAATTCCAGGAGAGTGCGACGAGCCTAGAAAAAAGAATAATTCGAGGTCGATCTAGATAAAACTAGACGGTAGACCAAACAAAGGCTGTGAAGCGATACCTAGATCGTCGCTTGTCAGCCGGAAGTCGATGGGTGCAGCGTTTCCCTCGGGAAACTCTTCATGATACGGCAGAGAGTCTCGATTAAGCCGGCTAATCAGGATCGCACTAAACCGATTAAATCGAGATCCACTGGGTAACCAAAGCTTGGGTAATGCTGAAACGAGCGGTGACAGAAAACTTGGATGATGACGTGAGGAGAAGATGAAAGTCTAACTATATTATCACCCATACATCAATAAACATATACGTCATTACTGAAATCAATATATTCGAGAACGTACAAATATTATTATTAGACAATTTAAAGAAGTGGACATGTTAAAAATATTTAAGGACCACAACGTATATTAGTTTCAGCTTAATAGAATAATTAGAAGAAGAATACAATTTTTATTTGGCTCCTGTGTCCTGCAATCAATGCAAACATTTTTTATTTTGCATAAAGATCCGCAGTCTAATTATTATGCTCCTCGAAGCAGCAGAAAAACAAAACTCCAAAAATTAAACATGTCTTCGCACTTAGAATAATTCCGTTCTACATATATGACTTTTTTCTTTCCTTTTGAATGATATGAAATTGATGTAATACCTTGTACGATACTTAAATGTTCAGTCATTGATTAGATACCAACATATTTAATAATGTAAACAATGCTTTGAATAATGGCACCGAAATTTTTAGTGGCAACTCTGAGTCACCACCAGACCGCTAAGGGTTAATTGATTTAATTACCCCCTATTCTACCCTGTAAACGAAATGCGATCCCTTACTCGTTCCACAACAGAGAAGGTTCCATTCTACTTTCTGAAATGAGAACATTCACCATCCTGTTTCTGCGGCGACGGACAGGGCCCATTCTACTTAACCCACTGCTCCATCGCTCGACTTGTCTAAACAATGGCGGTCTTTTCACTGGCTTATCCGATGAGGCCATATCTCCGCGTCTGACCAACGACGACCATTTCTACTGGCCCGTTCACTAATGCCGCTATTTCACTTATACTCGTCTGCATACATTATGCACAGTTCCGACTCGACTCCATCTTATAAGGTCAACACGGCGAATCGATCGACCAATCCAATCGAACAGAAAGGAGCACATAGTGTGTCCCGAGATGCCTTTCACTCGAACTTCGAATTTCGAATGTTCGAGAACGTCCCCGGCGCCGTTGCGCTGATACACACAATGAGCGTGTGAAAACCGGGACGCGTATTGTTAGAAACAACATTATATCCTTCTGTTAATGCGGAGGATAATTGAAGTCGTAGATAATAGACGTTCGTAGAATCGAAAGCTCCGCCGCGCGGCAGCTCAAACTCCGTTAATCGAGATCCTACGGTATTGCTTTTACGCATCCCGAACGGATGCATTCAGAATACGTGTGCGCACGTGTACCTACACGTGGATGCACGCCTTGGCAGCCGCTTTTGCGAAAGCTCGCGGTGCTGCGGCCGCGCGAAACTTCCTAGCTTAGCGTGAAATCGAAATTCTGCCTTGGCCGACTCGCAGGTTTCGAAATACTCTCCGAGCAAATATGGTCTAAATTTATATTTTCAACGTAACGTTCTGCAGTCAAAATAAGAATGAAAGGAAATCATTTACGAGGTAAAGCTGCCTATGTCTATACAGCGTGTAAAGAAATGTTTGATCTTGGCTGCCATAGACGTATTCATCTTCGAAAAGATGGAGATATTAAAAAAATTCCTGCAAAATTCTCCTTGACCTTGAATTTGAAGGTGATATTTTTCTTAGGTCAGGATTCAATAGTTCTCCTAAAAAATAATAGCAGTCTCATTATTAGTACTACTTACTTTTTTACACTAACATTTCTTTGCACTCTGTACAGGGGGGTGTGTGTACAGTGAATGTACTATAACAAACAAATCGCTCCAGCTTCCCAAAATGGTTCAAATCGTATAGTACAATATTTAAAAAGTTATCGTCTTTTCTAAAGCGTCCGAATGTTAATTTGTTTCACCGTAGTTCGCCAACGAACACGTTGAAGGGATGAAAACCTAATTTTTTTTAAATATTTTCAACGCAACGTGTACTTACAAGTAATATTAAAAAAGAAGTTGAATACTCGTTAGCGACATGGTAACCATCGAGGATTTGAATAAAAATTAATAATTTATGGCACTCGAACATCATACCAAGATGCTAATCATCTTACTGTATTTCACTGGAATACATAATCTGCTCGGAGTTAAACAGTTTGCTTTTCGATCATAAATTTCAATATTTTCACCTCCTGGAGTAGTGCGAATAATTACGAGCGTACGTAGACGGAATGTAAAATACACAGCTAAATATGTATGAAATTAGTCGACCACGCGAGAAAACGAACACGAAAATGGAAATGTATTAACGAAACGTGTAAAGCAGTTGTTATCATCACCATCAAGGGAGCATAGAGTGGTGGTGGTCGCAGAATGCACACGGAGGAGCTTCCCCGAAGTGCTTTCACGGCTATCGTCCCTCTTAATCCTCTCGCCGAGGGGTCACGTTTAGCCCGTGTATGCAAAGTTATTCGTCCGTACCGATTCAAGCGACAAACGCGGCCCTTGTTCAACGATCCCCAGGCGTCCAGCAGCCACTACTCCCCATAAAACTGCTCTTCAGTCGGTTTTTTCCGGGGAACTCCAGCAGAATGTTTCGTCTAAAATCGTGAAAGAGTCTTTCGAGAGGGTACGCCAGTTTTGAAATTTGGAAAAATCGTCTTTCGGTTAGCAAGAGCGTTACACAGTTTCCTTCAACGTGACAAGTATCGAAAAACGTTTGTTCAAATATTTTATTCCCACTGATAAAGTTTTATTCCGACATAAGGAAATGGCTCCGGACCGACTTTCGTCCTATTTCGGATCAAGTACCTCCACTGGTGGACAAAGTGATAAGGCATACACAAAATTTCATATACAGGGTGTCCCATTTATGTTGAGATAAATGAATGTTCATTGCTAAAAACCTTTAGGTGTCTTATCAATTTGACTACCAGGCACAAGGAGGAGGATTAAAAGATATTCCACTGTATTCAGATGAAACAGACACCTTGTATAAATTCGAAAGAAAACATCGTATATTCCTATTTAAGGCAGTGTTTTATTTCCGAAGCAATCCGATTCTCAGAAACGAGCTTCAGCTAGACAGACGGGTAAAAGAAGGATTGTAAAGAACTAACAAGAACTTAATCCGCTATTTCGGGTAGGAGATTAAATGAATTTTTGAAGAGCACTGCGATGAGCGGATTAATTTTGTGCGAGCGCAGGTAGGATAAAAATATTATGAAAAATTTATTGAGAGAGTGTACACTCGAAAATGCGTAATGCCGAGGCAGTGATCCCAATCGTTTAGTCACACACAATATCGATTTGAAAAATTTCAAATGAAAAATCAAAGTCAAGTAAAATATATTTTAATAACGTTATAGCTGTGACGTCAGAGAAATCCAGCGACCTACTTCGGAACAATGCTGAAATCGTTATGGACAGTATGACGCGGCATAGCGATTCGACTTCGTTCAAGTTAATTTCCAAACGCGACTGTTTTTCTACACGATCGAATGCGCATTGTAACCAGAACGATTCACCGCATAAATTAGAAAAAATTAAATTCCTCTCTGTTTGCTTTTTATCCTCGCGTTCGTACCTCGATGACGTCATGGCGCGGTTCGATCGCGGCCTCCGACCGTCGGAACATCTATTTCGAAACACCCTTTCAGCCCCGTGACAACGAAATGAAATAGTAAAAACGATGCAATCAGGGAATCTGCGTTTTCATGGCGACAATCTGCGGTTTATCAAATTTTTATTACGGATTTTCGCGCAGGGACGTAACCAGATTTAATATCACTATTCCGAGCTGTCGTTTGGGCTATTATTTTTCGTCCGCGGCTCGCATTTGCAAATGAGTTCATCGGCGCGGACTCTGCTCGGCTTGCATAACGCTCCGAATCTCGGTCTATCTGCATTATTATTTGCTCGGATTACCATGTGATACGAGAATTCTATTACTCCATCTCAGAGTTGGCCAGTAATCGATTATTTTTTCATTACGTTTATAATTGATTACGAAATGAGACATCTTGCAAACTAAAAATTGCATCGCCGTTCTTTTATCAATAATTTCAACAACTTGAAAATTAACACTCACATTGATATTTCACTAATACAGTTTAATTCCGATATAAGGCGATGGCTAGATAAGGAGAGCGGCTTTCGTCGCATTTCGGATGAGGGTACGTTTTAACATACAGTGGCGGCCATAAGTTTAAGTACGCTCCAAAACAGACGATAACTATTTTAATAGTGTACTATACGATTTGAACTTTTCTGGGAAGCTAGAGCTATTGATTTACTGCAGGATGTGAAGAGAAATTTTTTCAAAAATTGAAATTGATCCGAATTGTTGAAAAAATACTAAAAGTTGCATCTTCAACTTTTTCATGTGGGCCTATATTGAAAATTTTTCAACAAATCGGATCAATTGCAATTTTTGAAAAAATTTCTCTTCACATCCTGTAGTAAACTAAGAGCTGAAAAAGTTCAAATCGTATAGTACAATATTAAAATAGTTATCCTCTTTTTTAGAGCGTACTTAAACTTATGACCACCACTGTAAATGCATAACATCCGTGGACAAATTACATGTGGTAATCTGTAATAACTAACCGTCAAATAATTTGATTGAATGGGTTCAATCATATTCTCGCCATCATTAGTAGTGATAATTAATTCAATTTCACGTAACTCGTTTATGTTGATTCTCGTACAGAGGCACCAAATATTTTTCCTGTATAACTTTCATTAAACTCAAGTGAAGTGCTCATTTCCGACTTTAATGTACATTCGAATGGCGATCTTGAAACGGTCCCAGATGATCTGAGCTACGCTCTCGCTTTATTACTTCAAATTGAAGTAATTAGAAGGGTCGTAACGAGGGTACAAGCACGCTGTCTAACGAACGTAAGTTATGGCAATTAAACCCGCGCCCTTTTCAGTTATAATTAGCTGATAATGAAACCCCGTCGTGAATCCAACTGCTTCGAAAAACTTTCAACGATTTCACCCGACCACGAGGCTTGTAATCAAACACGATCTTTAATTTGTCCGGACGTGTTCCGGGCAAAATTATTCCTAAAAAGAAAAGATTATAAAAGGTTATCTTCAATTTCTGATTATCAATCCCTGAAAATGGCGAACTACAAGCTCGAACAAGCCAGCTATTGATCATCGGTTACCACAGAAGCTGATGGTAACGAATAATCGCACAAATCCTTCAATTAGCTGTAATTTCATGCCTAAAGCCAGAGCAGACGAACTGGTTTGTGTATCGATACGTTTACGAGTAGCTACACTCGCATTTCCAGAAAATCCCTTCGTTCACCGATATTAGCTGCGAAAGCGACAACTGAGCGAACAGTGCGAGAGCCAATTTTGGGGAAATTTACTGAAAAATGAAAACATGACTGACGTTTGTCATTTGTTTTCCATGTACCCAATTGTCTGCACATAGACGTCAACGGTGCAATCAGTTCTCGTATCCGGATTGTACGGCTCTAACATTTATACAGTAATATTCATTTTTAAAAGGACGATAACCTGTTCATGTTGGACCATACGAATGGATTTTTTTCAGAAGCCAGAACAATTAATTTACACGACGTGAAAAAAAATTTTTTGGAAAAATTGTTACAACTTTTCTCTGTGGGTATACATCGAAAATTTGGAAAATACATTTTGCAGATCTGTGTCAATTATACATATTCTGAAAGATTCATAGAAAACCATTTTCGATTTTTATAAAATTCTCAGAATATGTATAGTTGTCACAGATGTGTACTAAACAATCTCTTCGAAAAATTTTGTTCACGTCTTGTACTAAACTGGTTGCTCTAAATTCTCTGAAAAAAATCGTTCATTAAAAAAGTGAAATGTCCGAATATTACTGTGATTCACATTTTAAAATGACACAAGCGTATCGCAGAATTACGGGCAGAGCGTGGGAAAGGGAGAAAATGAATTACGGATGGGAGGACGTAGAAAAATGTAGAGATGTGGCGTTACACAAGTAAAGAGTTGGTATTCGCTATTTAATATCGCGGCACGAGAATCATTATTAAAACGGTAAAACCTCGACTGACATGGGTATGATACACGTGCAGATAGGATACAAGCTCTCAGAAGCATTTGCACGTGGAAAGGTATTGCTTTGTTCTCTTCTTGAAACATGAGTAATTTCATACGAGATTTCCGATGCGGAAAACTTTTGCAGCACGGTGTTTCAACATTAATTAAAAATCAAGTCGCGTCTCTACTTTTCCATAATTTTAACGAGCTGTTTCGTTTTCTAGCTGATAATGAAATGAAGAGTTCCGGATATATCGAAAACAAGGAAGAAGAAGAAAAGTGGTCCAGTTTTCTAATGATTAACAGGATCGAACGGTGCATCGAGCTAACGAACAGATTCCAGGTGATTACAGCGGAGACGTGTTCCCGCGTGGAAACAAGTGCGATTAGAAACGCGATAATGACGGTTCCATGACGTATTTGCTTGCCGGCTTGATTTTGAACGCGCAGAATCGGCGAATACGAATGTTCGATGACGAATAACTAAAATTACGAGACTGTCGGCACGCTGTTCGTTACATTAACGATTAACGTGCCGGCGCATTCGGTATCCAACGAATGACTATTTATATGCGTGCGCTATGCAGAAGCGGATGGATCATTGTTGCCCCTGAATACATTATGATAATGACGGGCCGCGTGGTATATGCTAAACAAGTGTTCAACCCGATAAATGTCCTTTCGCGCGCTCGTGGTTTCGCGATCAATATCCAAATTATTTTACCATTGCCCACGAATCCATCTTTGCCGAAAGTAACATGAAAAATGAATCAACTTCGTGGAGGAAACCGACGCTACGTAATTGCACGATCCGGTCGTTCGAGATGCTCCTCGATAACCAGCGCTGGGTGGTATTCGACGAAATAAATGAATTTCAAGCGCCATTAAAGTTCTAACAGTTAGATTCTGTTCGATAAGATCGCATTTTCAATACAGTGTAAAATGTCTAATTTAGAAACATAAAATAAGATGTTTGAAATGAGACAAAAGAATATTAAAACATTTGAATGGTAGATTTTCCTTCTTTTTTTTAAATTATTGATACTTAATCCGTTTTAATTTCGTTCAGAAGTTCATCTTGTATAACAATAATTGAAACCCCTGCACTTTCGCAATCAATCATTTAATTATTTTTCATTCAACTTTGTTTTTTTTCGTAGTTTATCTCCAATTTACTTTTCATTTTTGCCGAGACGTTTTTACATAATATAGTGGGTTAGACTCTGAAACCACTGCGAAAATTTTTTCGTGACAGAGTATTATACATATAATAGTAGACAACGGAGCACCGGAAAACCGGCGTATATATTTGCAAGTGTCAAATCGTAAATCCTGGGGCTGACCGGCTGTATCCGCGCGGACTGCATGAGATGGTGGAAACCGAGGATTATTTAAATTAATCGTAATCCCGCCGACAAATCCGTATCGAGTCGCAAGAGAGACCCGAGCTTCGGGTAATTCTTTCTTCGTTGCCGACCCTTTCATGTTACGCATTCAATGACTATGTCTTATAATTATGATTGAAAACCACCTTTAAATTTTCTACCACCTGTAGTCGAACACCCTGTAGACAGCAACCCGAGCAACACGCAACGTAAGTACACCTGTGTTGGCCTGGTTGCCGTATTTTAGGCGAATTTCTTATATTGTCATGGAGAACCACCTCTTAAATCTTCTCCCACCCGTAGTCGAACACCGTGTACGTACAATTGACCACGAAAGTATTTGAACGCACTTTAAAACAGTGTAACTCTTTTATGATCGGACTAAACGACCTGACTGTTTTTGAGCAATTAGAAGAATTGATTTACCAAATGACACGCAAAGAAGATTTTGAAAAAATTGCAATTGCTAAGAATTATATGAGAAAGTAAAAGAGGCATTTACAACTTTTTTATTAGAGCCTGTAATGAAAATTTAAAATATGCTTTTCGTTTTAAAGTAAATTGTAACTTTTGGAAAATCTTTTTCGCAGATCATTTAGTAAAACCAATGCTTCTAATTGCTTGCAAAACATCAGGTCGTTTGGTACAATTATAAACAGGTTATACTGTTTCAAAGTGCGTTCGAATACTTTCGTGGTTCACTGTATAGCAATGTGCTATGAAATTATTTCCTCTCCAGGTACTACACAGATCTGGCAACAACTGGCGAGTATTCTCACATATCGTGAGAATGATTTTCGTGTCCCGGTGGAAATTGGGAATGCGAATCGATGCGCGGATCTGGCACAGCCATTGGTGGTAGTACTACAGCCAATCGAATTTTACGATCGTAAGAAAACTCGTTTGCGCTATAGGCGCGTCGGATTTCTTCCGCGTGGACGACTCGTTTGGAGAGCCATTAGACGGATTTCCACGGGCACAGAAATCTCATCCGGTGAAAAACAATACGTTTAACAGACCCCCGGCCGCGAAATAGAAAGCAGCTTTGTTGCGCAAAGCCTCTTAACGAGTCGGCGCAACGCCGGTTTCCGAGCGGTTAACTGCATTTCGTGAATCCTTTGCGACCGT
Source organism: Lasioglossum malachurum (assembly GCA_028455605.1). Lineage (NCBI taxonomy): Eukaryota > Metazoa > Arthropoda > Insecta > Hymenoptera > Halictidae > Lasioglossum > Lasioglossum malachurum. The sequence goes on from CM052312.1 coordinate 5,373,551, forward strand.
CTGCCCCCACCTCCGACCCATGTGTAAAACTGTGGGCGGGCAAGTAGCGGTGTAAATGCCATTTTCTTTGAACTTTATGTATCCACTTCAGTTCGGCTCTCAAAAACCCTCTTTCCATTCACGAGAATTCGGAGAATCGATCTCTGCGAGAACGATACTTGAACAATAGAACTGTGCCACACAAATACGATGGATAGCAGTATCGAATGGGAACGGAATGGGGCTGATTACATATGTATTATGTACTTCAAAAAATCCGTCTGAAATGTCAAAAATTAGGGAATAAAAGATCGGTCTTCCCATCAACCTTCGCACTTCTGCGAGGTCTAGGAATTTGCCGGGGTCATTTCTGACCCACGCTCGAACAGGATTAAGACTTGTCTCCCACTCTACCTTACCCCTTCTACGAGGCCATTCCCCCAATCCGCGGCGGCGATGCTTGTACGAAACATCTTCAGTTGAACACGTTTTAAAAAATACCTTGGCAGTCGCGGTGCAATCCAGACAATCGTACCGAAATTGTACGGGATTCGGTGTATTGTGCAAGCCGGAGGAACGGTACATTGGATAATCCGGAAAATCGGATGCGGCGATGCCGCCACCGGAAGCTTATCTTCAGTGTAATAACACGAGAACTCGATTTAAAGTTCGCGGTTAAAATTTCGCCCCGAAACTCCCGCGGAGTCGTAGTTTCGGAAACGCGGCGTTCGGGTTTCGCGTTAAATGGAGAATTTGAAAAATCCTGCGGAAGTTCGGTAACTCTGCCGGGCGTAGCTGTCGTCCGCCTTCGAAAGTTCCGAATTAAGAGAGTTCCCCCCAGAATTTTTGTTCCGGTTGCGTCGCGGAACGTGGCCGCCGCTACACACCGTTGAACTTTCCCGTTTACTCCCTCGTGAAATTATAAATTATGCAACAAAAGGATTAAGCTGAGTAACAGTTTTCCTAGGGAGCACTTAACATCATTCCCCCGTCCACGGAATATTCATGAGAAGTTTAAATAAATGTAGTACACATCGGAGACCCCCGCAATACCGCGGGAACGTGCGCTTTGCAATGCAGAATAATTACGAGAAGAAAAAGAATAGACATACGTATAATCGCGAACGCGCACGCATAACCCGTAAAATTCCTATTAACTTCACCTGCGGATAGTTTAACGATCGGTTTAGTGCCGCGGCGAAATGAATATTTAAATGAACCGCAACTGGAATTGAAAGATCGTAGAATTTTAAACGAGGAAAAGAGAGGGGGCACTTTGGCATGGCGGCGGCGCTAAGATTTAATTGCCATTTCCTCGCGCAATACTTGTCAGAAGACCGGAGTCGCCAGATGAGGGGAGGGAGCACGAATTCAGGGGAAAAGTTCCCTCTCTCCGCCAGACGGAACGCGTCACGTGTCCGGCCCGCGGCGGAAGTGGGGGAAAAGCGTCGTAGAGGGGGAAGGTACTTCATTTCTATTCTTAATAATTTTCCAATATATTTAATAACTTGTATTCCACTTATTTACTTTTGCCTTTTACTTAGGCACTCATCGTACCTACAACATAAGATCAAAGATGGCCACGCACCGCCGTTTTGTTCATACCGACTCGCACACGACGTAGAACAGCCGGCGTTGTGACTTTTTAACAGAAAGGTCGATAATCATTCAAGTTCTTATCTGACTTGCAGCGCACGAATGCCTTGTCTGCGGTGAGATCCGGTTGACGTGTTATAGAGGGATTTAGCAGAATTACGGTGATCCCGCGCAACATAAAGGGTCGCTCAGGTGTACCGATAGCTAATTTCCTCGACATTATCTCTTCGCAGCACGCTTACCACGGCCGACAGTCGCTGCCTTGAACCTGACGGCTTGCAAAAGCTGCCCAGCGATATACTCCCGTGTACGGTCTATCTTCTACCAACTATCTGACCGGAATTTTGAGCGACAAACTATTAAGAGCATGAGAGTGTACATAATATAACTAATGTGACCATTAGCCGGGAACTTTCTGAACTTTTAGTCTTTAGAATACTCGGAGACAATGGAGATCTGTTAGGAAAGATATTTTCCACATTACGGAAGACCTTCCTTTCAAAAGCGTCAATATCCATGTATGATAAATCGATACATTTGACAACAGAGACTGGGTTAGGTTTTAGGCAGGTTTCTAGGCAGGTTTATTCCCAACAGTTTTTCGAATCTACAATTGAATATATCTGCTTGATCCAACCCACTGTTTCTTCCCCTGTTCTCAGAGCCTACCCCACCATTCGGGTGAAGCTAGCAGAGATGCTGAAGAGTGGGAGCTGAGAAATTTAATGGTGGGGGAAGAAAGCGCGGGGACCAATCAGGTCCTCCTGCCTCTGTTCAGTCAACTTCTGATCTCAGCACAGTACTCGCCTAGAAGCCCCGGAAACCAGACCCAATCGCTCTACAAGATCTAACAGGGTACCAACGTCCATGGGCGTTCCTAATCATCATCCACGTGACACATATCACGCATGCTCCAAAGAGACATCCAGGTACTCGACATACCGACAAGCATACCTCCGGAAGTTATCGAACAGAGAAGCTCCTCAAACGATCTGTGGCAATGTTTGCCCCTAATTCAGTTGTCATCGGCCATTGGTCCGGTTTAATTGTTCTACGCTGGCCGATAATCCCGTTTCAGCGAGCACACGAAGTCCCGCTCGAGGAACAATGGATGACCGCTATCGCGGGTTCCATGGTTTTATTGAGGCTTCTCGGCGTGAAGGATCACCGTTCTGGAAGTATCGCGAAGATGAGTTTAATTGTCCCGTCGACCGGTCGGCTGCCACGGCTGTCTTACGTGTGAATGCATTCGGGCCGCGATAAGGACGCCCATTATACGCGCGTACGTCGAATGTAATCGCGCGGAGGCCGTACAAGCGTGATCGCCGTTCAATGCATAGCACTCGCGTATCTCCCTGGTCGGGGCACGCGTTCGTTAGCTGCGGAGATTTTTCATCTCTCTTCAAAGGGATCACGTGATACCCCTACTCCGTGCTACACGTCTACCGCCATTGGCCTAATTGCTAGTGACGCTCCTAGGTCGACCGTTCCGCATTCGTGGGGTCCGCAGCCTGGCGTTAAGAGAGGGGTACGCGGCCAAAACCTAAGAGTGGGGACTGTAACCTTGCGTTAAAACTGGGGTGCGCAACCAAAACATAACAATGAGGGGGTCCGCTGCCAATACCTATGTAAGTGTGGCGTCCGCAACCTTGCGTGTCAAAACTAGGATACAGTACCCATAACATAACAATGAGGGTGTCCGCTGCCAATACCTAAGAGTGGGGTCCGCAAACGGAACCTAAGAGTGGGCTCCGCAATCAGAACCTAAGAGTGGGGTCCGCAATAAGAACCTAAGAGTGGGGTCCTCCTTATCTCCTCATGGACGATCAGTACCCATAGTTGGGTCACCTAGTGGCGTCCTGATCCGTACTACAACACCTCCACAGGATCCCCACCCTCGGATGCTGACGTCCCCGTCTCACTTAAACCACACTATAGCTTGGTGACGTCACTCAGGCTCTGCCTATATCATTTCCCCCACTATTTATCCCAGAAATCTTCGATCTGGCTTCGCAGTGCATTCTGATGATCCTCATAGATCCTCATAACAGGTGGAGAGGATGTCTCCTACGCGGACGCGCGTGTACGCCGCGCGTAGCCGCGACGCCGAATGAAATTCTGTTAGAAATTCGCTGGTAAACACGTGTCACCGTCCGCCATTCCTCAGCCCTTTCGGCTGCCAGCCTTCGGGAAAATTCAATATCTTCGAGCACGTGCAATCTATCAAACGGCAAACCACATACGCCTGTCGTCCCCCTTATTCCTTCGCCGTGAAATATTTCTGGCTACACAGACGTCGGCCGCTGTCTACTCGCGGCGGTGCTTATCGACGAGGATATCGGTGATATTGCTTTTGTTCTAGAGGGGACAGATGGTTCTCGCGCTGCGAATACGTTTACGTCGAATTAGGCGCGACCGTTCGAGATGGGAGCTGCTTGATGCTCATTTTTCTGAGGGACATGTCGGGAATGGGACATTTTGCTAGGGGATATGGGATTGTTAGACTGCGAAACTTACTTTCGGATGGCTTGGGAGCTGTAGCAACGGGGAGCGATTATTATATTAAATGATTCAACACATGGAATAAAAATATTTTCACCATTTCACATGGACCCCATTGTGGGTACAGGATGTACCAGGTCGTCAAGTATGAAACTTGACAAATGTGTTTGGAATTTGTGTTTCATTTGTCAAGTTTCATGCTTAATGACCTGATACATGAGAAGCGAAATTTCATATTTATAAATTAATAGCTTTAAACGCTGTATATGTCCATGAATTATTTCCTAATTTTGCTGGTACCACGCTGTTTCGCCTACCGTGCATTTCACGCGAAAAATTTCAACTATGATCGCTGATATACACGCGTTAGCCTCTGTATCTTCATATTGAAACGGAAACAAAATTTCCCCGATAATTCCATGAGCGAATTTCATTTTTTCATGTTCACCTTGGTTGGTGGCGAGAGCTCTTTTTCAAGGTTTCATCGCTTGTCTGGTCACGTACACGCATTCAAAATCAAATCAGCTTACCGAGGATTGATTGACAGATTATTCTTTTCTTTTTTTTTTTTTTTTTTTTACGTCGAACGTAATACTCCATTTTCACCAGCCTATTCAAACTTTTGATTCGTCGCGTTGCATTGTACTATTGTTTAGGAAATCCCACCTTAACTTGTGCGATTTCGAAGGGGGCGCGGCGAGAGCAAACGAATTCTACGCGCGGAAGATATAAATTTCTACGATCACGTTCGCTTGACTAACATTATTATGAAACCGTGCGCGGCGGCGCGGCGGTGTCGGGAACGCAGTGCAAGAGCATCCGCTTTCCTCGAGCCACCAACTTTCTCCATTAATCGTGCGCTTCCGGAATTTTCGGCCGTTACCGCCGCCAACTAATTAATAATTAGTGAATCATATCGTTGATGTTCTTTCGGCGAAACCGAACAACGAGCCGTTGCCTCGTGATTCTTGTCTGTATTATCGTCCGATAGAGTCACACACAGAATGTGTGTATGTATTTCGTTTTGTTTAACTTCGTGATCCCTGGGTGATTCTCCGTGAAAATATAAGACGAAAATAACGCATAACAAAATTGCGATTTCGGTTTCGTTCTTTAGTTGTTAATGATTCAAAATCCGCCTGATATGCGGCAATTCGAACAACAGAGGAGTACGATGCGTACGTCGAGTTGCCGCATTTCAGGCGAATTATTTATCTTAACACTTTATGTACTGGTAGCCTATGAACAGGCTTTTCAATAACTGTGCTGCACCCAGAGTTCATCATCATAAACCAGCAACTCACCCCCAATAACAAAATCCTTTGGTAGGGAAGGATTCTTTGAAAAAATCCTCAGCCATGAACCGTAGACTATCTTTCGTTATTCTTTATTTTCGTTCTATATTGTCACGAAGAATCACCCCTTAAATTTTCTCCCAGCCTGAGTGTATTTACTGTTGAAATTTATGTTCCCGATTGTGTACAATACTATATGGATTTCTGACTAGAATATTGTCAGTATAGTGAGCACGCATTGATACTTAATCTCCTTCACGTTTACTTGCCCTCTAAGTTTGACGTAATCTTAATTGTCGCTATAAATGTATATGCCGAGATTTATACCGGTTAAAAGCTATCCAGCTTGAACCCACCGTTCCACGATACCTTCGTCCGCGTATTAAGCTCTATGGCGCGGCGTGCATGCAGCTCGAATAAATTTCGATAACGCTGATATAACCATTCTGGTTACCTCGCGCGGACAAAATCGTTTGATAATCAACAGGGGTGTAACGAATAATCAGCAAAGCGTGTTTAACCCGTATCAGCTGAAACGTGCTCTCTTGACTCCACTCTTACGTCGAGTGGCTACCTTAAACGTTCTCATCTGTGTACACTTGATAATCAAAGACCGTGCAGTCGTTTACAGAATTTCTGTCACAACGTCGGAAACAATTGTTCGTTGTGTTTCCCTCGTCGATTTCGAATTTCTCTCGAGATTAATTGGAATTTTATGTACGTACACAACTAATTATCCACTAAGTGGGCTTTGAACAACAGTGTATTTTAATTTATATATATATAAATTTAAACCGAGCTCGCAGCTTTTCGGATTTAGTCGCACCAGATATTTTATTATAATCTCATATTCTGCTATCGATTATCACGTCGACTCGTTTGCGCTAATTATCATTGATTTGCTTCAGAAACTGACTCCGTGCAACGTCCCAAAGTTTTACTGATCCGGCGTGGCTGAACGACTCTAATCCTTCCTATCAATTATCCGGAGACCGGCGTGCGAATGGCATATTCGTGAAAAATGATTTTCGCCCAGCAGACAAACAGGGGGGAAACAAAAGATTCCGTCCACAACAATAGTTCAAATATTTTTCTTTTCGAAACCGTACACAATCAACTATGTCACACGGGCTTTTTCATGCATAGTCATTCAGCGAGGGACAAAAGCATTCATACAGACACAATGCGGAGATGGAGCAATCAAGATTTTCTATATTACTGAATGTATTTACTGTCAGGTGGTAGTTCGTCCTTTGAAAGGAAACATTTTTAAAAATGGACAAGAGGACTCATTTTTGTGTTAGAACAATTCAGTAAATACGTTTATTGAACATTGCATTAATATATAATATTGAAATTATTATTATTATTTTATTATCGACTTCTTTGTGAAGCTGATTCTACACTGGAATCGTGTTACGTTTAAATTCTGTGACAAAACGTGAATCGTTTGAGCGAAAAATTTCGGTGATATTCAATTAGCAGCGTGTCGCTCTGAAATCTACCCGAGTTTATTGTAATTAACGTTACAGATTTAATTGCTTCAGGTTACGCTTGTCACGTGTGCGCATCAATCAACCCTCCGATATTAATCGCGCAATAATACGCGCTAATTTGAATTTACTGTTAATTAACGCCGGGGTAACAGTTCCAGTTTACTATTCGCCGTAGATCAAACGTTTAGTGCTTATTAATTAAACGTTACCACAATCGCGGCTGCGCTAGATATTTTGTAATTGTGGCGGGATTACGGGTGACGTGTTACACATTTGGTGTTATGCATCGTTGGGGTATTGTGCGTTCTTCATTGCGCAAGCATTGATCAAATGCGTCAGTTGACAATATAACTACGACAATATTAAATACTTGAAAACATTCAACCGATTATGCCAAAAAACTATGGGCTGTATCTGTAAAGAACAGCAACAAATGTTACTATTGATTTTCGAAGCGAGTATCCACACAGTTCGTTCTATAAAACTTTCGAATTTAGGTTTCCGTGGGGAAGTCTACGTTATCGACAGCACCGCGTGCTTGTAGTGCTCACCACATACCAACATGGCGGCGCCCATACCGGTCAGAGAGGACATGAAGATCGCTGAACTTTAAACACGCATAACTTTTGAGGCAGTGGGTTCCTAAAACTTGGATTTTCAAGATTTCGTCGTCAAAATCTACGCGAATATACAGGGTGAGTCATCTAACGTTTTCACCTCAAATATCTTTGTTGTTTCTAAAGATACGTACAATATGGTAAGGACAAAGTTGAATGGTACAATGGGACTGGCACGATGCCAAAAAAAGTTTTGTTTTTATGTCATTCTGTTAGAGATACCAAGGTCGCCTTGATTTTTTTACTGGAAACACCTACCTTCTGTATCATAAATCGATAGACTGTCGAATTCTGAGTAAAAATGTATTGACCTCCATATGTCCTAAATCTAATAGTTTACGAGATATTATCCAAGCAATTTTCTATATTCTTCGGGAGTTTGCTCGCATTTTCTACGGCACTGACCTATCCGGGTGCCCTAAATGAGCGTGGACTAGACAGTGCCGCTATGGAAGGGGAACCTACGCCAGGTTTGGGTGTCAGGGACATTGGGCCCTGAGTTCAGACCCTTCAGAGTTTTATGTTTATGTACCAGATGTATCACATCTATTTTATATGTGCCATTGTGCCCGCAGAAGGAACAACCCTAACTCAATCATCGCGATATTGATTCCTCTGACTCAAACACGGTATGGTACCTCTGTGTGCCGCATCAAAATCGGAGCAGGAGGATAAGAAGTTTGATAACTCCGCCAGTCCCGTGTACAGGCATTGAGCATGGATGGAGTGCACGACGTCAATTCATAATTTTCACGCAAGTCCGTAAACTCTACCATTAAGCAGGAACCCGGGGAATCGTCAATACTTCTCTGCGATATTCGGACGCGCGAATATGTACCTAATCAGCGGACGCGACGCGACGGGCAGGCGTTTAGAATTACCGGCGCATTGAAATACAGACCACGTTTTCCGCGGTGGCGGATGCAGCCCCGGACCGTGTAAGAACGCTTCTAAAAGGGGGCCGAAGTGTGAGTTTGCCCTCGGTGCGGGGGTTCTTGCCCGAGAACGTTTTCATTCCTGCTTCCCTTATTCTCGAACGAGGCCGCTACTAACGAGGATAGAAAATTTCCGTGGAAAACTCGCCGGAGCGGTGTGGAGCGGTGCAAGCTATCTCGATGGTCTCGTAACTTTCCTTCGCCGCGCCGCGAAAACGCGCGACGAAATTGCGCCCTGATCGATATGCCAGATTTCACGTCCCTACACCTTCGTCCTAACTTTAAAATAATTACACGCGACCCGACAGTACTATAAGACACGGCAATTAGTTACAATAGGGCGCTCATCGCAGATTTCAATGACCTTGACATGTGTTGTTGGGGGCATAATTCTGAAGAACTTTTTGCTATATGATGGAAAGGTAGTTTGCCATAGTCATCCCAACAATTTTCGTCCGACGGTAACATGCGTAGGAGAAAGTTGTTCAGGATGATGACCTGAACTTATAATTACAGCGTTCCCGCGATTGATGTGACTTTCGGGTATGCGGATTATGTGACTTTTTATCCCCACTTCTAGGGGGTTCCCCCTTGGCCGGTCGATCGCGCTACAAAGAAATTATGGTATTAGGGTGTGTCTTTAAATTGGGGTTTATGATACTCGATGTATCATTCTCAGGTATGGAATAGCATTAGTCCAATACAACAATTTCCCGCTTAGCACCGTTGTTTACCCAGGATCGATCGTAAACAATTAAGTGGACTAAATATTGATGACTTGGAAAAAATGGAGCTACCCCACTTTCATAATAAACGGTTAAAACGATCAGACGTTGGTCGGATAAAAGACATTGTGAATTTCGAAAATGTTGTTCACGACGATACAATCTCTTCGACGATGAGGTTTCCTCTGGTTTACCTTCCGTTCCCATGAATCAAGGCTTAATTATTATCGGCCGCTAATTAAAACGTCATTCGGGAACCCGCGTGGCGGCTGCAGATAAGCAATTTTATGGCCGATGAAAGGGCTTCTCGTAATAAATTCCTCCGTAGATGATTTCTTTTTCATTCGCCCCGCTGATTTATTGTTTCCCTCGAAACAATGAATAGGTACGAGCATTACTCGATTGCGATACGGATCATTTTCGGTGGTCGCGGTGAAATATATGATAAGGACTGTTTGAATTTTAATGGGGGCACGCTTCACGAGCGTATTGTCGTTAAACCGGAGTGAAATTTGTGAAAACACCTGATTGTAAAGGGTTTATTAAGGATTTTATATGCAACGTTTTCAATGAGATTGTTTCCCTTATCGTCGATTCGAATTATTATATCGATTTTTCATTCGACTGTGAATATATCAAATTACCCCCACAATTATGTTTTTTGCTCTTCTGTCTCGCGTATTGTAGACTGTTTGTCAATATTCGATTCTGTCGTAAAGGAATTGTGTTTTTTAAAATGGAGAGGAAGCGTAGCATATTTGAAATACTGTTGTCTAAACTTTCTTTAAATTGGAATCAATTACTGTAGATCAAGTATATATACATATTCCTCCTTTGATACCATTTAAATTATGTCATAAATATCTTTTGTGCCATTAAAAATAAAGGAGATATTTGGGTGGCCTCCTTCAGCCGAGACACCCTATAGAATTAAATTATTGTAGGTCGGATGAAATATTTAATATTCCAGTTGAAGTAGCTCCGAGTGCAAAGAGTTAACAATATTTTCCCCATAGCAGCGCTTCGATTGCTGGGCTTGATGCATCCCATTTACATGATTTCGCACAATACCGCGGTAAATGAGATCCCGAGGAAAGACAAGATCCTTAAAGGAGATAGTGTTAACCACGGTAGACGCAGAAACGCGTCAATTCGGCCGAATCAACGAGAAGCGAACGCGCGGTTAATCGATTCCCGTCGCGTAGACGAGGTTTGTATGTAAATCCGTTTGTCAACAGGAACGAATTTGAATATTGATTTCGCCGTATTGACGATTGACTTGATCGACGCGGCACTAATGCGATTTGTAGCGGAGGCGTTTTGTAGCACGCGTCGCCCCGTTATTTGCACAACAATGTCGCGCCAATTAGGACCGACCGGAAATCGGCGAATACGGACCGACTTCGCGGCGATGGCCCCGTTCATTGTTTGAAGAAGAATGGCTCACGCAGGTCCTTCATCTGCGTAAATTCACGAACAAACAACTCCCGCAACGTTCTGATTTTTCTCGATTGAGAAATTTATTTTACAGAGTGTACCTCATTACTTGTCGCTTCAATGTTCACAGTCTGCGAAAAATCAACGACTGTCGCGAGAACCTTCTGCAGGAGAAAATGCGTTCAACGGAGGTTAATTCTTTTGCAAAAATAATTCTTCTTCTTTTTTCACCCATAAACAAGTCCATAAAACATTTATTTAGATTCGATCACCGTACAGAGCTGAGAAAAATGTAAAATACTTTATTTCGTGTTTCTGATTGTTAAAATAGAAATATTTTATTTCGAAGTTCAGATTGTCAAAATAGAAATATTTTTTATTTTCGAAATTGTATATCTTATTAAGCAAAATAAAATCGAAATATTAAATAGTACTTGAAATATTTGTTTCGCCAAATAATGCCCACCTCTGTCACCGTATATATTTGATTGTTTAGCATAAAGCTGTTACTATGCATAAAGATCTGTAGTCTGCTAGTTTCAAAATAACGATGTGCGACAGTTGGAGTGCAAGTCACCGCACTCGCGCGATTTATTTACAACAATTCTTCCGCCGTTCCGCGCATTGTTCGCTCTCATCCCTTCGTGAAATTATGCCTGTTGAGGCTCAGAATATCTCGACAAATCATCACGGATTAATCTGGGCTCTCGCTAACCGGCACCACGATGAAACCGGATAATCCGCGGCCGGGATATAAATTTCAACTGCTTACGTGCCAGAAACGCAACAGCCAAGTCGCCCATAAATTTCCGGGCACCGCACTTTAATGGACTGTTTAACAAAGTCGGTTTCACGCGGAAAGAGCAAACGCGGTCGAAAAGATCGTTTCACGTTCGAAATATTTCACGGCACGCACACTACTCGGCTCGCACTCGCCGTTAACTTCGCGTTCGGTGTATTCCGACCGGGGTTCCGTATACTATCGACGCGGAGCGTATCGATTTCCGAAAAGTTCCTGCGAAGGAAGGCCGGTTGTATAAATAAAGCGAGACACATCTTTCGGAGAGCTAGATTTACCTTAAACTGTTTATGGTTCTCGTGCGAAGCTCGACCAGTAGATATTCGAAGTTGAACCGCCCTTTACAGACTCCGGAGCAATTTACATCATTTACCTTATATTTTTGCAAAGAATATTCTTCACGAAATAATTTCCATTAAATTGTCCAGAGCGTCACTGCTTACTCTTTGAATTCCAGCTTAGGAATTCAGCTGTTGAAGCTACTGAAATGGTTTGCGCGCCGTGGTATCAAAGAATTAAAGCCGAAAATTTCAATACGGAAGACGACGATCGTTCAGGTCCGCCGATTGTCCCGGATTTATGTAATACAACTTAAATTTGATAAAATAGGGGAAAGAACTTATTTTCACACCTAACAGCACCTGTAAAACTTCCTCAAAAATAGGTGAACTCAGTCGCCGAGGCGTAAACATCCCTTACGGTTTACTCCGACTTAGCTTTGATCAGGGTGGACGTTCCGTCAGCAATCACCATAGGTGGTGGGCGAAGCGTTCGCCGATCACGCGGCGATCGTCCGAAATTTCGTTAAGATCCGTTCGCGGAGCAGCAACGTAGCCTCTAGGTTCAAGTTATTAGGTTAAGCAAACTTCTGGTAACTTCGTTCGGGCGGGACGGGTCACGTTCCAGCCTGGTCGAGACACGATTGAGCCAATCACGCTCTCCCCCGGAACCACCTTGATTTTTCGCCTGAGCAGCCCCGCCGAAATGCTTCCGGTTGCAGATCTCCTCCCGTGCTCACTGACACGAATTCGCCCGAACGGAATTCACCTTGGAAAATCCTCGAGTAGCTTGTACTCTTTCGCGGGCTAAACGATTGGTGACCGTAAAGCTCTCCGTTTCGGCGCGATTTATTCAAGCGCCGAACAGTGTTTATCAGCGGCCCGAGAACATTCCGCTTTTCTGTCCGCGATTTTCCTACGGTTCGACGTCAAAGAACGCTTTGTTCTAGTTTGTATGGCAATTGGCGGATCGGTTACGGCGCCCCTTGTACCTATCTGTTACTTGCGCTATCGATCTGTGACAGTCAACTGTTTGATGTTCAGTGACAAGTACGTCTGATTCGCCCCCACCTTCGACGTTTGACATTGTTCTCACTTTTTTTTATCTCGTCGGTGAGAATATACACCGTCAGAAAAAGTCTCCGTCCGTGAGTAACCGTCGCGCGTCGTCGCTCAGAATTTCCGGGGCAATATTATTCCGTCCCGAGGGGACGTATTTTGAAAAAGTTTCCGCGAGATAACCAGGCGCGAACAAGTCACAGGAGCAAAAGTGTCGGCGAATTAATAAAGAGCAACGAGCTGACGCTGTTCGAGGACCGTTTAAGGAGAACTCGGTTGGGCAGAGCCCGCTAGAGTAAAAATAGACGCGGCTGCTGCTGGCAACGAGATTAAAACGTGTGAACCTCTCTTTTCATTCGGGGTTGCACGCGAAACGTGCACGAAAGAACGTGTTCAAGATAGATACAGCCGACGTACTCGGACGAGACTGCTTTACATGTCTGGCTCGGCATGCCTGTATTTCACTGTCCGCCCAGAAACAACTTGTTCCGCTGGCGGACTTGTGGCCTGCTCTTTCTACTGTCCGAGGAAGCCCTTTCAAATGTAACACTCTGTGCACTGTGCGAATTAGAACCGGTTTAGAATCCTTTTCTAATTGACAACGTGAACACACTTATCCTATTATCCAACTATGGGCATAGGCGCATCTTCTATTGCTCTTTGCACGCGACGCTGCTTTTTTAACCCAGACATTTCATCCAACGTTTTCATTACGCAGTGGATGATCATGTTTGTCTGAGCCACTTGTACGAAATGACAAGCTTTTCACTGGAAAATATTTCTTCCGATCTAGAACCATTTTTGCAATTTTAAATTTGCAATATGAAATTGGTATATCCCATACAATACCTAAAACATATACAAATCTAATATATACTTAATAACACGGTCCAACAAATTTCAACTTTTCTTTTATATTTCGATTCCCACTATGCGATTCTTAAAGAGTTTTTCGCGCAGATTCCGAATCTGTTCTTAATTTTACTCCTAGACGTACAGTTTTTGAGAAAATTGAATTTAAAGAAACTACATATTTTTCAACTTTGAACGCATAGATATAAGAATTGCATAGTGAGAATCGAAATACTTTTTGGCTGTTGGACAGTGTATATATATATATATATATATATATATATATATATAATCTAAACAATATTTTGAATAATGGTACAGTCATTTTTAGTGGTGCATCAGAGGAGACAACAGAGTGCAAAGGGTTGAATTAAAATATTTAATTTTTGAAATGTTCACGTTCGAAAACTGAAGATAGGCATTTGGCTACACATGAAATGTTTGTTCAAGGAAGTACATTTTTGTTTTGGGACACTCGATTTGAGATTCTCCATTCCGCGGAGAAATGGAAAACCACATTGTCGCTTCAAAACATTTTGGATGTTACTCGTTGATTCAGTTTCCCTCAGCTTTATAATTAATATGTCCGCTCGAATAGTTAAGAAGGGCGCTGTAATTTCTGTTTGAAAGGTGCACAGAGAAAGCTCGTTCCAGGTAATTTGTATTTTAAACGTTACTCGTGTCTCTCCTTCCGTTCGTTTTATCGCTCCGAACCTCGGCAAGGGCAAACGCGGGCAAATTGTATGTCGGTGCGGACGTACCAGCGGAAATGATTATGCGAAAATCTTTCGGTTGACGACGAAAGGTATTGTGCTTCCCACAGGGCGTCCTTTTTACCGCCGTTAATTAGTGTGACCGAATCAGCAGTGAAGATTGGGTAAGGTAATTGTGATTGTCAGGAAAAATGGGTAACATAACAGGAAAACGCGAAATTAATCGAATGTTACATTAATAAAAATGCCAGTTTCGAGTTAAAATACGACGTCCAGTTCGAATAATTAATTGATGTTTTGTTAACGGACAATTGTTGTCTCAATCGATTTTGCAACACAATTATCGGGACAAATAATTGACAGTTTGTTCTCGCATAATACCAGATGATTGTTATTAATTTTTTTCATGCGAGGGGAAGATAAATATTGCCATTTTTGTGTTTAAAACTCGACATCTCAAATAATCGTAGCGTATACAAGAGTTATGAATATTTATTGGGAATCGTGTGCATGTCAATAAACGCTTAAATCGTTTGCGAATCAGGCGACAAATGTGTAAATACGTATTCGGGATTCGCGGATGGAAAGTGCCTACTTTGTAAATATATTAAATAAATCGTGAATCGTCACGTCGATAAAATTGATGCGACGTACCACGGAAAATTTGAAAAATTAATATTCCGTACATTCGTACATTCATTAACGCTAGGTTTACGGTCTAATATTTTTTAACATTTATTTAATATTTAATATTCGCTAGGTCTAATATTTTTAATTTGCGATTATTAAGATTGTAAAGATGCTTCCCTGAAGAATTATTTACCAAATTTATTTCTTTTTACAAAATAATGTGGAACAGTTATTTCTAGAGCCCCGTAAACGTAGTGTCAATATTTCGATTAACAGTGTGGTTTCAGATTAACGTCCGTGTACTTCCGCCAAGAATATTATTGCAGTCTACCGTTGAAATTTTGATCTTGTTTTTCATTGTTTTGTTGAATTTTACAGCGCGCCGCGCCGCGGTTTCATATTCCCCTGAGGGGAACTTCGTCTGCACGAAAAATCTGCTTCTGTGCCGTAATCACCGGGGGCGTCTTTTGTTGTGCGAACTTTTCGAAGTACTTTAATAATCCTGCTAATAGTGATGGGATAATAACCATTTTTCCCCGGACAAGTTATTCTAACGAACCAAACTTTCCCCTTTCATCGCGTATATTGGTAGCGTCGCAAGTTACAGCACGTCGTGCGCAACAGTTTCGCGCAAAGTAATGAATTACTTGAATAAAATTCTCGCCCGCTCAAATTTATCGAGGCACACTGCGGATTTATTCGAGCGTAAACAAGTAACGAGGAGAATGGTTTTATTAGGCAGTTTAACAATTCCTGTCATTTTTCTTTCTATTTTGCGCTGAAATTATGGCGCATTACAAAATCGGGTAGACGCGCGAAGTACTGACATTTATGAGAAAAATTTCAAACATGCGATATTAACTACAATCCTTGCAATTCCTGTTTTATTGTGTGTGTCTCATAAGTAAATTATTTATAAGTTGTGCTGTGATCTTTTTAAATCCGTGTATCTCCGCGACAACACGCCGCGCTGCGTTTCAAAAATGAAAAGTCAGATTCGGATCACGTATTCGATATTAATCGGAACGCGTTTGAAAGAGATGGACTGTTAGCTTCCGCTCTCTTCGACGCAGATTTGACGTCTCTTTTAATTTCGCTGAATCTGTCGCCTTTCCCGCGAATATGGGAGCCATTGGCACGACATACAGCTGAAACGCGTACCCCGCGCACTGCGGATCGGAAATATTTTACACACGCGATACGCCATTGAATCACTGTTCGTAAACATATTTCCATTTCGGGCGCACTAACTCGTTTATTAAAGACGATATAAATGCGCGGCTGTGTCAGCCGGATATCGGAACGGATTTTCGGGGATTAAATATTCATAGATGCTGTTTCGCTTTTTGTCCGACAAGTTGTTTTTGCATTTTACGGACACGAACTATGCGCAGAGAGTATCGATAGTCCTCACAATTTATTGTGGGCAGACTTTACTTTACCGGACTCAAAATCTGTGCCATTCTCCTTCTATAAATTATGATGTATTTGGTATGTAATCCAGTAGATTTGTACCCGGGCGGCTGCAGATCGAAGTTTCGATCCTGTAGGATTAACGGTTCAGGAGTTATGCTTTCTTAAAGTTGAGCAATCTGCAGTGTTTGTGACAGGTAAGGGCGCCGCCATATTGGTTTGCAGTGACGACCGCTCCTCGACCAAATCACCAACCAACTAATAATTATTATTCTGCTCGGTAACCGTCACTACAAACCGATATGGCGGCGCCCTTACCTGCCAAAAACACTGAAAAATGCACAACTTTAAGCAAGCATAACTCCTGAACCATTGATCCTACGGGATCGAAAATTCGATCTGCAGCCCCGGGTACAAATCTACTGGATTACATACTAAATACATCATAATTTATAGGAGAAAGGTACCCTTTATTGCTAACAAAGAAACACGTTCCTGTAACATCAAGCATCAACAAATTCCAGTTTAGTTGAGTATACGAACAATAATGAAATTGTTACACAGTTCCATCTTTGTGGATTGATAGATACGGTCAGGGCAGAGTAAGTTTGACTGCACCAATGTCAGAGAGCAGATATATTAGAGATAGCAGCGATGCACTAGCGGACACGTCGTTGAACTTAATGAGACTGCTGTTTGTCTCGAGCGTGAGTTGTGGCCCTTGTGACTTCGCCCTCGGCAAATGCAATTAACGCACGGCGAAAATAACTAAGCCGCTGCTAAGTTATTTGTGCAAGTTATACAGTGGAACATTTTCACTTATACAGTACGGCAGGAACAAACGATTAATAATGAGTTGACCGGGAAAATTCCTTGTCATATCCGAGTGTTTCAGGTGTCGTTACCGTAACTGCAATGGCAGTAACTGCAGCGCAAGCAAGATATTGCAGATATTGCATCTAATATACAGTGAACCACGAAAGTATTCAACGCACTTTAACACAGTATAAATTTTTTATGATCGGATCAAACGACCTCATTTTTTAGCAATTACAAGAATTGATTTACCAAATGACACGCACAAAAGATTTTTATAAAATTGCAATTATTAAGAATCACATGAGAAAGTAAAAGAGACATTTATAACCTTTCTATTATTTATGTTCTTCTAATACAAATCTTAATTTCCGCCTAATTTTAGAAATTTTTCTCTGTCTAGCAAAACGCTACAGGAATAAATTTAAAAAAATTAAAAATGTTTGGTCTCCTCAGGTGAAGTCCAGCCGAACAATCTGTTGAAAATAAACTGGTGAAACTTCCCTACAAAACCTGACAGTAGCAATCGGCAAAATAGTTTAATAGGAGCAATTTTCAGCTAACCGAATGTTACAAACATTGCACGGCAGTGTTAAGCTCCGCACGCGAGGTATTTAAAACGGAACTTTACTACGTATTAAGCTGGAGAGCTTAAAGTACAAAGTTTACGAGGATCAAGCCGAGAACAGAGAGTGAAGAGCGACGAACGAACGTGTACATAAATTCGACGCCGGAGCATACATTTTCGGCGCTTAATTAAATCCATCCGTATTTGGACGTGGAAACGTTTAATAGTCACGCTGCTTTTCTCCTCTAATTACCTTCCTGGAACGAATCCCTTAGTAATGGCTCGGTGCAAAAAAAATTTCACCGCCCGTAAATCCTGCGCGAGCGATAAAAATGCACGGAGAAAAGAAGTCCTTGAGCGTGGTACGTCGCGTCGCGGCCGAAAGAAAAACAGGATCTCAGAGTAGGAGGCGGAAAAGCCGTGAGGCAGCGAGATTTGTATGCATAAATAAAGCTGTAATTGAAATAACGCAGATCTTGACGTCGGAAGGCATCGATAAAAATCGGTAATTTGTTTTTCACAGCCACCTCGAGTGTCTTAGTTCCAGCAAGAAATATTATGCTCCTCAAAAAACTGATAAAAGCGGGAATGAAAAGTTGACGACCGGAAAATTTCCAAAAATTTTACAGGAATCCTATCCAAGGTATTGTATACTTCTCTTGTAAAAATCAATACTTTGATAATATATAGTTTATAAAACATAATTTTCATCAGCAAGCACATATGTGTCTCATATCAATTTTTCATTAAAATCTCAGAGACATGGTTTCCCGCTTGAGAAAGTATTTGTTACACTTTATTCACTGGCCCATCGATTGAGAAGATCGTCCGCCGTAAAACACCTTTCGAAAATAATTTTCCCTCGAAATGACCAATCTTTACGTGCCGGATAAATCGGTGGACGGAACATGAAAGAGCAGGTGGAGCGTGCAGCAGAAATGAACAGGCACGATTTACCTCGTAAAAGAGGGAAGGTACAGGTAGATAAATAAACGTCTTTATTGGACGCAGATGAGATAGTAATGTGCTTCAGTCGTACATTTTCAAGATGAGGAAAATATTTCTCGGAATACTGTGGCGGAGGTTTCAGGTCGCTCCACCACCGTGCCGCTACTGGATACCTCCCGTGGTAATATCCACAAATATAGAGAAGTTTATTTCGGCGACGTTTGATGAACCAGATTACCATATTCTGACTAATCTCGTCTAATGATGATCCTAAATATGTTCTCCCTAAACCTTTTGATCCCTTGCACTGGAATGACGTGCCACACATCGACAATTTTCGGATGTCTGACTTTTCGTTGAGTTGTACTACTGAATTTTCTTTGATATCACAGTCCGAGAATTTTCAAATTTTGTATTCTTTCTGTTACAGTTACCACAGCGCAAGGTGTTCGACTACAGATAGGAGAAAATTTAGACTTAAGATTTAGACTTTAGATGTAAGACGAAAATAAAAAATAAAATAGTTGCGATTTCAGCTTCGTTTCTTAGTTATTAATGATTAAAAATTCGCCTAAAATGCGGCAACCAACGTACACCTTTGTTGGCCGGGTTGTCGTATTTCAGGCATATTTTAAATTATTAATAACTAAAAAACGAAGACGGAATCGCAACTTTTCTATTCTTCATTTTCGTCTTGTATTGTCACGGAGAACCACCCCTTAAATTTTCTCCCACCTGTAGTCCCTGTATATGTTTGTATAAGAATGAATCTACTTCGAAACTGAGTCTTTTCGGAAAAGCTGCCTCGAGGTCTACTAACACAATGGAATGCTACTTACTGGTCAGACAGGCATAGCAGTTGCAGTAGTGCAAGTAGAATAGTCGTATCGCTGATCGTGCAAATAGAATACAATTTACGTTGGTCGGTCCGGTAGAATAGATGTGTTCCTGCTCAGCCAAGTGGTATGCGATTGTTCATGGTCAGCCGAGTAGAACACGATTGTTATTGTTCAGTCGAATAGAAGAAAATGGCCTTCGGTCAGACGACCAGCAGTGAGTTATTTCTGATCAACAAATTAGAATAAGTGTTCACTTTGCCGGACAAATAGAGCAGAACTCTTTATGATCAGACGTAGAGAATGTCTTAACGAATGGATTATGGCTATTAAAGATCACTTGGGCGGAACGTAATCGTCTTTACCGAGATAATCTTGTCGAAACTGAACGGTCGTTATTATTGGAAAGATACAGAAACTAGTTACGCGAGATTAACATGTTCTTTGTGAAGAAAATTGTCCAATTTCCTCGTTCAATTTTTTTTCACTCCGTTTAAAACGATTTCGCGGGGGTACTCGCGGATTTTGCAATTGAATCTTGAATGTCTTTCACGCTGTAAAACGGTCATTTTCCGTAGACGGATAAACGAGCTGAAAAAGAAAGGATTATTGGTGCTGCATGCTTGTCTCGAAGAAAATCGTCTGGAAAGTAATTTCCGTGGAGGACACGCCCTAAGGTAATTCTGAAGTTCCGCCGTGGGTTTTATCGCTGTTCATATAGTACTGTCATAAATAATCTCACTTCTCCAAAAAAAAAAAAAATACTATTAGACCCGGAAAAGTTTTGTCGGAAAATATGAGGTGTAAAAATAAGTTCTTTCCACACAATTTCATACGATCAAATAGCTCTTCAAACGAAAATATTCTCTTTTGCAGGGATATCTTAACGCTGAAGTGCAGTCTAACATCGAAACTCCTTGACACAACTTTAAAAACTTAAACGTGAATTAATAGTAACTTCCTTTTTTTTGAGAAAATTATTTCAAGAACCAAAATAAAACAAAATAATGAAATTTTTTATCCGAATAAATAAAGTTTCTCGTTGTAGCTTCACGCGTAACTTAGGCAGGAATAAATGAAACGTTCCCGAGCGTGTTTTATGGAGTTCAAACAGCCTGTGGCTACGTCGTTAAAATACTATACGAATCCGGAGAACGTCAAGCATCGTGTAAATTATAATTGCACGGGACAAGTAACGAAGGTAGAAATTTCACCGGTTCTGCCGAGCCCGAACTTCGTTGAGATATTGTCGAAGCAATTTACGAAACCGCAGCCGTGGGACGGGCAACTTTTCCTTAGGGAAGATGGAAGTTCCCAGCGAAGAATGCAATTCCTTCTCCCATTCGTTGCTGCGTTCCATTCCGCCGACTGTCCGGTGCGTGTTAAGGATACCATTCTGAGAGGATAAAAACGTGAAATAATGGGAGCCGGGAAAAATGTTAAAGGGAAAACAGTGGTGGATCTGGAAAGTAGTCAGAACAACCTTTAATCTTTTCCCGACCTGCTGAGTGAAAGAAAACTGTCCTAACGATTCAGTGAGTGTTTCGTTTATAACATTTTCTTTCCTTTTCGTCTACTAAAGATGGTAGCAAAAGTAGCTCGTACAGGTGAGCGAAAAATTCAGCTTTCTTTCTTAGTTATGAATAGACTGCGGATTTTTATGCATTTATAGAAAAATTGAGTAGATGAAATACAAAATTGTTGGGAAATTTAAAAAATCTAAGATGTCAATATATGATTTCTCCTCCACTAAAATCATTAAGGGAAAAAATGACATCGAATTTCGTTTCTATTTCTTGCAGTCGATGCAGGGAATTTTTATTTCGCATAAAGATCCGCAGTCTAGTTATGAATAATTAAAAATCCGCCTGAAATGCGGCAACCCGACCAACAGAGTGCAACGTACATCTCTGTTGGTCGGGTTGCCGCATTTCAGGCGGATTTTTAATTGTTGATAACTGAAAGACGAATTGTTTGATTCTTCATTTTCGTCTTCCATTGTCATAGAATACACTTCTCATTCATTATCTAATTACGTCTTATAGTTTTGTCGTGTGCTATACATGCGAACGAGTATATCTGTAGTTTTACTTTGTGGAGTTGTTCGAGACAATTGCTGGAAGAGAGACGCTGGCCTGTAATGCAAGAATTTTGTTCCGGATGCGAAACTTGGCGAATTTAAGTGAGCACTACCGTATTTTGACGTCAGGTTCGTTTCTCGAAACTCGGTTTAATCGGAAGTCCAATGAAAGTTTAGTGAACGCGGCGTGGATGGAGCTGCGGAATTGTCTCGATAGACGAAAACCACGGTGTGCAAAAAGTAGCGATACCGTGGAAAGGAACAAGATTACTCGTTGTCAGACACGTGGCGGCTTTGGTTGTGGCCGGTTTTCATCGCAGTCCGTCGAGCAGTCGTCAGCCGCGTTATGAAAATTCATACACGCCACGTTAACTTCTCTAATGACCCGTCGGGTGCCTAACGACCGCGTCGTTTTTACCAGTCGTCGCGTCGTGTCGGTCCGGTGACTTTTTCGACTTTCTCGCCGCCCCTTTACTCTCGCGACTTCTTGTAAATCTTAATTCGTGCTCAGCCTTCCTCGGAGGAAAGATCCCGCCCGGTAATTGCGTTACCCGCACTTTCTTACCGCGCTCTTCTTAATTCCTGATAATTTCGCCGTGATTGCGCAACTGTGGTACCGAGTCAACTGCGACACCACTGTAATTGCAATCGTTTTAATTAAATTTAACGCCGAGGAAAGAAGCGGTATTTATTAATGGAATTTATCGCGGGCTTAGAAGCCAATCAGTGCAAGTTTCAATTGAATGTTTTCAAATTCCCAATGATGTAATTTATTGCCGTTGAAAACTGCAGGTGAAACTTCATATAATCCTGTAGATTTTGACGAGGAAATGCCGAAAATCCGAGTTTTAATCTTAGGAATCCACTGGTTCAGAAGTGATGGATGTTTAAAGTTCAGCGATCTTCACCGTAAGGGCGCCGCCATGTTGCTCAGCCGCTAGAGGGCGCCACGAGCTCGCGCTGATGTCACAAATTTATGGTTTGCTCAGGAGAAGTTCAGCCATCCTGTATGTATAACGAAATAAAGAATGAAATCTTTTTGGCTCTTTTCTCCAAAAGCCAACGAGACCTAATGGAATCAATGCAGTACGTTCCCAAGCTTTTTTCGGTGACCGCAGGTTCTCGGGATTTCCTCCACATAAACCCGATACGACGGGGAACGCGAACAGAATCTTCATACGCAGTGAAAGGGAAAAAGGGCTCGGTGTATCAGGCTATGCTTACTTATTTTATCGTTTACTTATTCATCCAAATCTCCCGGGTTGGCTTTCTTTACACCACCGCTATCTAGCTCTCCACTGCTTTTTCACAGGTTTCGTTCGATGCGCCGCCGCGCCGCGCCGGTTTCCTTATACAATTTTACCGTGCACTCAGGATTTAGAGCCGGCGATTCTTTTGTATTGGGCTAGAGGTTCGCCGCGGGAGGCGTTGTGCTTTCTTATCCACACCTCGCACTCTTTGCTAGCAGATCTCGGGTCCACTTGGAATGGAATGCAACTCGCACTGTAATTTGCGAGGGGAATACACCGCGAGCGCGTCACATTTTTATCGCTGTCCTCTAGTTGCTATTTATAATACACTACAATACCTACTGTCAGACACTGTATGTACACACGAATCTATATAGGGTAAAGCGCCCAAATATGGAATAGTCGCCTATTATGGAACTGCTTTATACCTTGTAAAGGAAAAATCGCATTCTAGTGAGAAAATCCTGAAACAATAGTTTACCATGGTTACTCGACAGTGTGTAGAGCAATCGCACCGTTCTATAGAAATCTTATACAGAAGGATCTCGATTAATCGGACCCCGTTTATAAACATATATGCGTTTAAATATGATTATATTATGAAGGTAAATAAATTTTCAAAAATAAAAAATTTATTTTGGAATATAATGTACATATTAATTATTTCCTCGGGTCCCGATTATCCATCGGGCCTTAATTTATCCGGACTGTTTGTCTCCCGATCGAGCCGGTTAATCGAGGTCCCACTGTATTAGGAAACCAGAGTCGCCTCGTATCTCCAGACTGTTTAGGTTAAGCCCCACAGTTCGGCTCTTGAAACGAAGTATCATATGGGATATTTCGAAATCTCTGTTTATTAATACGATTCCGAGATCGTTGGCTCATTTGTACAGCGAACAGTAAGTTCATTGTACTGGTACTTATTGCACTTATCGATAATCCAACAGTGCCCAAATATTGGAACAGCATGTAACAGTTAATTCGCCCGATACAATTCTTCCTGCGCGCACTTTATTAAATGGACTATTTGCCATGCTTTTACAAATATTCCCCGGTTTATCCACTCGAAACACTATCGTACGTTCGACGGATGGAATCAATAGAAAACGCGGGCGCGGCGCGAGAGGGGCCACCGGATCGAATATCCACGGCTAAACGCATCGCCGCGCCGGTTAGAACCGTGTACACAAGACGTTCCGTCGATAAATCTTTTAAGTTCGCCGCTAGCAAAGGCGGCGACATCGTAAAAGCAAGAAACAGGGATGGATGGAACAGCGTACGTAGAAAGAAAGAGAAACGTTGCGAAGAGTTAGAGCAACGATGCTACTGTAAGAAGAAAGGAACAAGAGGATGGAGGAGAGGATGGAGGAAGCTCACCTTCTGCCTATCCCTCCTTTCAATAAGATTCCGCGTGAACGGTGGCTCATGCCAGACGCGAAGTCATGCCGGCATATTGAGAATTCGAACTGGCTTCTCGACTCTCTTCTCCCAACCATTCCTCCCTCTCATACGGAACCAACGTCGACGAAGGATGGCACTCGGATCCTCCTCGATTTGCCAAAACGGCACATCTGGTCTACCATTTTCGTCCTCCGCAACGACGGCCTCCGCGCGTATCACCGTCTTCCCGGCGAACCGATCCCTTTCTCCGTGATTTATCGCGCCGCGGAGATTTCTCGCGTTTTTCACGCCCCCGGTTTGCGAGCACAATATTTTTAGTTCGAGGGACGGAACGCCCCTACCGTGATACGCTCATACCCGGCGCCGGAACTCCTTGTTCCATGCTCGACCGGCGAACCTAAACGAAAGTAACCACTGATTTATTTAGCGCTTTTTCTAACTTGCACGCGATGAAGCTTCGCTGACGACTTAAATAATCTTTTACATTCATCTCTATCAGAAATACCTTCTGCGGGGCACAATTTCTTTTCCATGCCAAACCTGATCGTGCCCAGATAATTTCTTTAGTAATATTTGTTAAATACGACAACGGTTGATAACTCGACGATAGACACTCTTGAACAGACATGTTTAATACGCATTACAAATAGGATTAGAATTCGGTTTTTAAATGGTGTGCCTGTTGCAAAAATTAAATTCGAAATCAAACTTTTTGAAATCAATTTCCGCCAGAGCAGCTTCTGCTCGCGTCACGTCGAGAAATTCGTTGTTCCACGACGTAGGGGGTGGTTTAATTAACGGCGCTCAGGTCAATCAGTATTTCATTCAATCTTTTTCATCGTATAATACCTCGACCTCTGTGTTTCATTTCTAAAGTCGGATGAAAAAATTTTAATTCTTAATTTTATTAATATTGTGATATTGTTCGAAATCATTCCGCAAATCCAAACGAGAGTATTATAAACGGTTCGAAGCCTGCGAATACCGCTGAATTTTACAAATCAACAGTGCTATCGATAAAGATTATTTTAATGGATTGGTTGGTAGCATGGGTGAAATAACTCTTCTTTATAATTAACTAACTTTGCATTGGATGCCGCGCCGGTATCGATTTATCGCATTTTATTTCCTATTCAACTCTCAATTTTTAAACACGCTCCCGCTTTTTTTCTCGTTTTTTTTTTCAAATCGTTATTCAAATATGCGTATGTGTAGACCGTTCGATTTTATTAATAATTCTGTCTAACGTTAAATTGCTTGAAAATCCGTTCGCGCGGCGCGTCAATTCCCCAGCGAATGTTTTACGATTATTTTTCACTTGAATAATATTTTGACAGCGCTCGCGCACCCGTTTTGCAACTGGTTTTCAACATACATATCGCGTTACTTTCTGTAGAACGAGTTGAATTATGGCTCCATTAAAAGTGCTCGCGTATCGCTGCGACACAATGCGTCGCATACCAGTTTCAATATTCGGCGATATCATATCGAGACTGTAAATTCTCCAAATAATCGTCCGATGATTGGTCCCCGCCCGGCGCGCGCTCAGGATATCTCATGATTTTTCATTTATTCAAATCTCCGTTCGCCGTCCGAATTTTCCCGTGGAGTTTCGTTATTCAATAATGGCTCGTTTGCCGTCCACTTCCCTGTAAATAGCGTTCTCGTTCTCATTTGCTTCAAATCCCGGCTAAAACCTCGTTAACTGTCCAGACTGATTGACAAAACATTGCGTTTGACGCATCGTCGACGAGCACCGCTTTTCCCAATACATATTCTACATTTTATTTTATATTTTCACCTGCAACCCGCTCTTGGCAGCGTTGGCAACATTTTGTCATCTGTCACTGCGACTTACCAGCACTCGCACGCCTCGGGAATCGCTCGATGAGTCGGAATAAATTCATCGGAATTTTTCTTACGAAGATGTCTTCGCGAGCAAACAACGGTGAAACATTTTCTAACGTATCGAAGCCACCAGATTACTTAAATATCTCCGTAGAATACTTAAATATACAAAATTTTCCAACTACAGTCTTCAAGGTCGTTCGAAGGTTATCAATGGCCTTTTCAAATGGGACTGCGTAGTATAATGATATCCCATACTATGACCTTGAAATAAGCTTTTACTCATAATTTAGTATAATTTGACTACTCCGTTTTGATAAACGAAAATTTCCTTTCGAAGATGACCTCTAATGTGCACAAACACGATTGCCATCGAATTATTCTTGTTTAGAAGTATCCAATAAAGAGCTGAAAAAATATTTTACCAGAATCCTCTAAACACGTATTGTACCTATACATATGTATATTGACATTTTAACTAATTTTATCGAAGAAACTTGGAAGTTACAGATTTACGTGGACATTGGAGGATCAGATCACTGGCCTAACCTAGAAATGTGACAAGGTGGAGTATTAAATAATGTGCTGCAGTAAAACTGGGGTTGTTTTTCAGTAGTCGCTTGCCCAGGAAGCGACATTCGTGTAGCATTTTGTTTCGGCAGTGGGATCGGGTCCCGCGAGGCTGGCGAGACATTTTCGCGTTGAACGGAAGAAACACGCAGCGCGGCCTTGTTTCCGTTCGCTTGCTCGAGGGAGAGACACTACCTCTGTATTCGATCCGGCTCCATCCCCTTTCGCGCTCGACGAGGACTTACGAGCTATACCTACGCCGGCGTTCATATTACGTTACGAGAACGTACGACAGCCATTTCTCACTGCCGAGTCCCCGGAATCGTTTCGACGCCGCCGCTTGTTTGCGATCAGCCCGGGCTATTCCCCGGAAACAAATACGTATCCGGACAACCGATTGTTCGCGGACTGATAGCCCCGCGAATGGCGCACGGTAAATCCTAGGCCAATCAACGAGAGGATTGTTGGGGCCCGAAGAACCCAGACCTAACCCAGGATCGAACGACTCGTAAAAATAGTCGTTCAATGTCGATCTATCTACAGCGTTTCACCTCGCAGCGTGACGGATCAGACTCATTCACTGCTCAGCAAAACGTCAGCCACGCAAACCTGTCTGTAACTCGCTCGCTCGGGTAAATTTGGTTGAGTCGAGTGAATAGCGTTTCACCTCGTAGCGTGACGGATCAGACTCATTCACTGCCCAGCAGTTGTGTACGCGGTTTTAACTTGAAGAGCAGGGCTCATTCGTCCATTTACTAGTCCACTCAACAATTTTGTCAAACAGGTTCACAGCAGCACAGAATATTTATAGTTACTCGAAAACCGAACTTCTTATTGAGCCACTATTTGGTTGTCTGCTCCATCTGGCGGTTGTGTGACGCACGTTTTAAATATTACATGAATATTGATTGGAAGTACAATCCTGTATTCAGACTCATCGAGGATCCGACTGACTGGCATGAGCCGATAGAACACAATGGTTCCTCGTCATCGCGGTGAGTGCTGGGAGCGTCGGAGACACTTCCAAGCAGATCCATCAAGCGAACGCGGTGGCCCGGCACACGTCCTTTTTAATATTCCCAAGAATCCGCCGCGTGTTCCCGCTTCTTTCATGCATAAATGATTTAAAGATCTCCGCGGAATGCTGCCGAGTCGCAGCATCCGTGGAAGTTGAACGGATGCTCGAGCGCCGCTTACCATTTATTCATCGGCGATGTTCGCGGCGTCGAATCAGGAGCACGTTACCGCCCCTGTCAAGTTACCCGGGCAGTAACAAAAGAAACAACTGGGAAGGAGACAGAGAGAAGACGACGACGCGCGACGATCCGCATAGAAGAAAGCAGCAGCAACAGCTGCATCCCTCGCGTAACGGCCTATGTTATTACACGCGCGGACGTGTCTTCGACGGGGTAATGGTCGTTCTAGATCACGTCTCTGTGGCCTCCATTTTCGATCCGAATCTAAAATGTATTCCCCGAGAAGTATCTTCCGACCCGGTGGATCCATCCCGTTTCTCCCGCGATATCGACGACGAAAACCATAAATGTCACGAATCAACGTCGAGCATAAAGCTCCCGCAGTCGCGTGTAGATACAGAAAAACCAGAGGGGAAAAAGACACAATAAGGGTCGGCGAATGAGGAAGAAGAGAGTGGATGAAGAGAGCGTGACTCTCCGACGGCAAGGATCAGAAATCTCGGTTACAACGGTCACGAGATAACACGGGCCGACGTTACAGGACTGCAATTCCGACACCGACCGACTCAACGAACCAATCTCGGGATCTAAGTGGATGGGGATGCGGGCTCAAGCGAACTTCCACTTCATCCTGACCCAAGCCTATTGGATTTGCTTTCTTTCTCGTACACGTGTCCCAGCGAATGACTAAAGACACCGAGAAACACGTGAATATCTCTACAAGATTAATGGAGAAAGTGTGAGTCGTGTTTCTAAAATGCGGCAACCCGACCAACGCAGGTGTAGAAACGTTGTCGCATTTTAGGCGGATTTTTAATTGTCAATAACTAAAAGACGAAGCCTAAATTTTTCTGTTTCATGAAAAATAATACAAATTGACGTTTCACCTTTTTTATTTACCAGCTTGTAGCAAAATATTTGGGTAAACTTTACCTAAATTTTTTGGCTTGACACTTTTTTGGCTGCTTAAAGGGCAGCCAAATATTTTCATCTATTTACCAGAATGATCTCCGATAGGTTAAACTTGTCCATTGCGATCAACTTCAATAAACCGTGTTCATGATTGAAAACAGATTCCATTATTAAGTTCCGTCAGGGAAACTTCGACCCTTATTCACGGGAGTTGAAGCTGAAACTCACAACATCCTGTTAAACTTCCATTGAACGGGTCGCCACTAATTCTCAAATCAAAGCAATCGTTTAAGGGTGGCCCGCCGAAGATCACTACCAGAGTTAAATTATTTCCTATACAATGTCTGTGTATACACCTGCTGTTGAAACTCTGTACCGTGAACGAAGTACTAGAACGAAAATACACACCGAAACAATTGCGAACGGTCTATACAATTACATTTTATTTCTTGAGCGAAGAGAGAAGTACAATTAAAATTGTTTTAAATCCACCAATAAATATATGGTGGCTTTGAAAAAAATTTGAATATTAAACTTCTGATTTTCAACAATTGTTCAATTTTCAAACATTGTCGACAAGCTGCTACAATTTCGTAAATGTCGTAAAATTTGTTTTATATCCACGGCTTGGCAATAAATAATATACGGTGGCAATCGTAAATATTTGAACATTAAAATCCCGATTTTCAATAATCGTGCAATTTTAAAAAATTGTCAATAAGCTGCTATAATTGCGTAATACCGTACGAATCGTTTTAAATCCACGGCATGGCAATAAATAATGTACGGTGGCTTTAAAAAATACATGAACCTCCAAATTCCGACTTTCAATAAATAATTCGCAATAAGCGCATTAATTAATTCGCAATTCGAATAAGCGTGCAATAATAAATGTATATAATAGATCAAGTCGATTTTCAATTACAGGGATAGTGTTTGTTAGATCTATAACTTATTCCCAGTGAATGAGCAACTATTGTTACCGAAGTCTCTGAGAGCATGTAGAAGTACCTGGTGAAGGTCAGCACGGAACTCTAAGTTGACGAAGTCTGATTGCTTCGCGCCGGTTAAGTACACTCTTCATATTTTATGAGTAATCGTGTCTGCCGCCATACTGCGTCATGCGCGCTCCTTAGTATTCATGTATGCGTAAAGACGATCACGTAAACGAGTTGGTAGTTGGGAGCACGATGAAGTTCGGTTAGGCAACCTACTCGTAAATCTCTGCTCGCTCAGGACGCGGGATTACGTTCGAAGACTCATTAGACACGGAATTGCTTTCTTATTTGGGATCATCCTTCTTAACACAGAATGTTCGTCCCGCGATTCCGAACTCTAGCACGGAAATTCGAGTATGAATTTCCTTATTTCAATTTTCTTATATTGTCACGGAGAGCCACCCCTTAAATTTCCTCCCACTTGTATTAGCAACGAGCTTATGACTCTGAGTCAGTATCCTGATCACAAGGCTCTGATCTTCGAGTCGGTGCTGAACAGACCCTAATCGACATCATCTATCGAGCACTGTGGACTCGAGCTAATTTAAATATGATGAATAGCATCGGTATCGATCGGATCACTAATAAATTGGTGTTATTGATGCCTCCATCTTCCCCCGATTAATCTTAATAGTAACCTACCGAGATCGATAAGGACCCATCATCCCGATCATACTCGTCGGCTAAAGTGTTTCTCGTTCGCGAAATTCGTAATCGCGTGGAACAAACGAAATTTCAAATCGCTGGAGGACTGCGGATCGAAGCTGATGAGCTCTCGACTCGAGCTCCCCGTTTCCCAAGTGGACGATGATGCGCCGAGGGACGAAGTTAAACTTCACCGGAGCCTATTGGCTCGAATATACACGGTACGCCCGTGATCAGCGTGACGCATCGAGCATATGCCCTGAACCGATGTTAAGCGCGACGCCGCTGCGCCGAGAGGATTATGTCCTGTTGCAGAAATGGCCGACCGAGAAACGAGAACCAGTGCACACGCAACCGAACGCAACGCAACGGCGAGATTGGCCGTTGACCTGTTCGAGTGTTTTGCCCAGCTCGCGGCCGACATGTTTCATGCAAATGCAACCTGATACAGTAATGCCGATGACGATCGCCGAAATAGTTTTCCAATATGATCGTGTAGCCACGGCGCGGCGTCGCGTCGGAGTGCGTCGGCATTTTTGCGGCATCCGCGTCGATCCCCTGTCGCCACTGCCTTTGAAACGTGTGCGGGCCAAGTGGACACGACCGCGCTCCAATAGAAAATTATATATTATCCGTCGAACGTGAAAAAGTGAGAGGACCGAGCGTTAAAAATCACCGTCAGCCCCGCGGGCCGATGCGATACTTGATATCCGGTTTATACGAGTGTGATACTGATGCGAGAGACCACGTTTCGCGAATTGACACCGGCTAATTGAGAACAGGTTTGTTTTCATCGAAATTCAGTGCGGAACTGCATCACGGCAAATTATAATTAATTGCTGTGGTCAGAAGACACTTTTTAAATTATCTTTCCATATTGCGAAGAAAAACAGACCAGTCTGTTTGTCGCTCGAATCGCGTTTCACCTCGGAGCGTGACGGATCAGGCTCATTCACTGCCCAGCAAAAATTGTGCAAGTTGGACAAGGAATAGTATCGGGCAGAACAATGTTCTATTTATGATTTTACGAATAATATGAATTTCAAGAAAGAGGGGTTAAAGAAAAAATGTCGAATATAAACTTCAGATTGCTGGACCAGCTGATCTTTTCATTCTTATCTATCAACGCAGGGGGCAACGTCACGATTGAGATCGATGGTATTAAAGACATCAAACATGACGGATGCGCGTCGTGCATTTGAACCGGGTCCCTTATAAACGTGATACAAGTAGTATCGTCAATATGGATCCCACCACAAATGTATAGACCGGAGTGTACCAGTATATTCGACCTAATCAAAGTTTAATCTGCGCAGCCTACTAGATCGACGACGTGTTTACATCCAAGGTACATCCCGCTATATTGAGGGTATATAGAGCTGGCCCAGGCCCGAGAGAGATCTTCCGGTGATGGAAATTGGAACTACGCTCGATGGCTGTGGGTGATCCTTTGAAATTGCTACGACACAGAATATACCTACGTGTTCGCATCAACATATTTTCAGTGGAATCGAAGGAGGATGGCGCGAGGTGTCATTCAGTATTCGAAAGGTCTCCGCACAGAGTCTTAGCACGCGCACAAGGTCTTCGCTACAGACAGAATTGTCTCCGGGTTGCAGCGGTTCGCTGCATTGGGTCGTTCAGATAAATGTTGACGCATGAAAATTGGAAATGGCAAGAAACTTCACTTTACATTACCTTGAAAATAAGGACATTATTCCTGAACCACCAGCTCTCGACATGGAGGAGAATGCCGTCCAACAAGAAAGCTCTGTCAGACTGATGCATCCTCTAAACTTTAAAAGATGTACCAAGAATTAGTATCAAAGAAATAAGGGTGCATACTCTGAATTCTAAAGGGTGACCCAAAAATTAATATTGAAGAAAAGGGTGCATGCTCTAAACTCCGTGAAGAAAAGTGGAAGTGTTTAAATCCAGAAAACAATTAAAACACCTGTACGTTTATCAGAATTATAATTTGTTGCTTGAACGGGTTTGCACAGAGATACGTCTCTCTGATGATGATGGAATACGTTTCATAATGGTTTTAAACACGAAACAGCGTCAACGAAGTATCCGTCGGCTGTGGCCGTTTAGTGTTACCTGGTCAACCGTATAATTGATTAACCGGTTACACTATTAATGGCGATGTCATCGATTGTACCCATCAGCGCCGTTATAATCTATCCTAATGAAACGCTTCGTTGATGACCCGTCGCCGTGATCCGGTCATTAACCTCGCCGGATAAAAATGATACCTGAAAACCGAACGTGCTATTATTCTACCGGAACTACATTTTCTACGGAATTAATAGAATGTAACTCTGAATTGTAATTACGAACCGAGGTGACGACGACCGTATCTACACCGATCTTAATGAAGCTTTCAAAGGACGTAGTTCGCATAAAAAAAGAAACACCTGTGTCCCTTTTTACACGATACTTTTTCCATAATTCACATTCACACGGTCTCTAACACTTTTGTTCCGGTAAGAAAATTCATTACTTTATCGTTATGTATTACGATCAAAAACCATGGTAAATCAAATGACCGGAAAAAACTCAATTTGTGTCAATAATACTAGACTACTGGTGGGAGAAAATTTAAG
>CM052312.1:5406653-5425552 GCA_028455605.1 Lasioglossum malachurum
GGGTGGAATTGCGCGTCACTGTAACGGAATTCGGCTTAATCCGTTAATCTGTCGGACGTGGTCGTTCTACGGACGGTTTACACGTTTCCGTTAATCCGGTAGGAAGTTTCTGGCGGCGGTCATGTAAAAGCGGCTCGTAATTTGTAAGTGACACAAGGAACCAACCGTCGAGGACATCCCACGTGCACACTGGCCGATATGTGTCAGACTGTTCACCCGTCACTGGGATTAAACACAGGTGGAGGTGGAGGAGGGGCGAGACAGAGAGAGAGAGAGAGAGAGAGAGAGAGAGAGAGAGAGAGAGAGCTCCTGTGTAAATTATCGTGATCCTGGCAATTCGATAAGAGTGATTGACCCCCGTCTACGATCCATTGAATCCAGTCGACACTCGATTATCGCGGCCCGGCTGATCGACTCGCAAAGATGGGTTAACTTTCTCTACGGCGATAAATCGTTTTAAACCTGGTCCGAGAGAGCCTCGTGATCCCGTTCGACGCGACGTGGCGAAACGATCGATAACGACGCGAACGCATGCAATTTTAGCTAACCAATCGAATTGAAAACGCGGCGCTCGCCGCTTTCAATCAATTATTTTATTCCGGAAATTGAGAGCTAGTCAAAAAAGACTAACGCGTCATTTCCGTCTGCTCACACATCATTCGAAAAACAGAACTTCGCGAGCTCCAAGTCTTTTTTCGAGTACAACCTTTTACCAAAATCTAATCATGTTCGTCTAAATTAATTAGACGCGAACACAGACCCGACTAAAATACCGTCGTGTCCTGTTCTAGGAACCCTGTTCTAAGTATTACAGTTATTCAAATAATAAAAATGAGTTCATATCTTTAGTAGACCACGTATTAAAAAAGGAGCCGCACGAAGTCTAAACAAAATCAAACTAGTCATTTTTACAAGGGAACATATGCCACTTACTTTTAAAGGTCGGTGGATTTAGCGTTAACTTACTCTTTCGCTATGAGTCGCGCTTTCCAACAGACAGGAATATTAATAACGTCGCGATTATCAACCAACTATACGGAAGTTTAGCACTGCCGATTTCGTCGAGCGTAGCCCGATCGTCAGCTGAAAAAGTTCTGATAGCTTCCCCGCCTTTCCTCCGTCCACTTCCGATTCTCTCTTTTTTCTGCTCGTTCGCGAAATCGCTTGAATCGTTCCTATCGGAAGGAGATTCGACGAGTCCTCCGGCGGCGTATTTCCGGCGCGACTCAATTCCTTAGATTGCGCAATCACCGGGAACCCCACTCGAATCGACGCGACGCGTTGCAACGGGGATACAACGGGGAGCAACACGCTGCAACGCGGAGCTACACGCCGCAACGATGGCGGAGGCGTACAGGAACCGTGGCGCGGCGCATCGTTTGCACGCTAAATGGAGCACGTCCGCTCATACTTGTCCCGGTTGACCGGCAAACGCACCGCTTGTTATCCTATTACCTAGATTATATTGTTTTATGCGAGCTCGCGGCTTGCCCGTTCCCCAGATTATACTGCCACCACCCGTTGATCGATATCGACTTCGTCCGTTCGAATCAACCTGAACAGCTGCGGACATCGATTTCTAATAAAATTTACGTAGTCCGGCAGAATTCATTTAGAATTCTCGCGGACTGGCAAATTCTAATTTCAACCCCTTAGGTACAACGCCATGCTTCAGTCTGTAGCAGCGACGTTGCGCAGCGTCACGAATGTTACCGTAATCTGTTGATTCATTAGAGTTTTGCTGTTTTCAAATTCTAGAAAGCAAGCAATAATGGATGAATGTATAGCGCACTTAATAGTCTGGCCTCGTGTAATAACTTTTGAAACATTCGTTAGAGTCAGTAAGGTGCTCAGACGGCGCGGCGTTGCCCAAGGGTTAATTAAACTTCACAGACTTTCAGAAACAGCCAAAGGGTAACTGCACTTAATATGGAACGCCTGATTTTAAGAGGTCGTCAAAAATAGAAACATGCTCGTCCCCAATGAAACTGACGACGTCCAAACACGCCAGAATTAATACAATTTTACATGTTTATTTGTCAACTACAGGATGACAGTAAACAACCTAAAGAAGTCAAACGTACTTAAACAAATGGTACAACAAACTGGAGTGACATATCAATTTATTTTCTTTCTCAATATGTTTTATGAGTTGAAAATAATATAATATTCTGAAATTCTACTAATGTTGTTGCTGTTTCAAATTACATCTTCCATTTTTGTCATAAATGCACAAAGTCTGCTGTGTACTAATGAGAAACTCTTGGAAAAACAAGAGATTTCATATAACTTTATTTTTTCTTTTATCTCTAATGTTTAAATAGATTCAGCGCAAAACAATAAATAAATCTGCTTATCTTTAAATTTACAGACCGGCTAAAATATTGTTTCTGCTGTTTTTAAATAAATATAGTATTTGTAATTTATATAAAACGCGCACACAGTCTAGAACCACTTATTTGAAAAATTACTTACTGCTTATTTTTACCTGAAGATGAATGCGACGGTGTAGTTTCGCGCAATTATGCTTCTTCATTTTCGCGAAGATAAAAAAAAGCTCTACAAACAGCAGAAAAGATTTATGACGTGCATAGTAATGGGGTGCTGTAAATGAAAGAATGGTGCGAAAATGGATTAAAAGGTCTCGCGATGGAGATTTCACCTGTGATAAACGTTCTTCCAGGCATATCGAGGTTAATAACGATCAAGTTGCCAATCTAATTGAAAATAATCCACGTTGCGTCACGCCGAGGATTATTAAAGTCAGAAATATTAAAATCCACCGTTGAGAACCATTTGAATCTATTTCGTATCGCGAATCCCAGCACCACTTCTTTATGTTCGGTTATCAGAACATGCTTATGTTAAATATTTTCAAAATTGTTGAAATTCATAATTCTTTCAATATGTTTGACAGTATGTAGAACTTATGTTCTACTCTATTTAGAATAATTATCCTGCCAATGTAAATCAGTGGAAGAAATAATTGAATAAAAATATCCAAACAATTAGAAGAACGTGTAGAGACAGTTTGACTGATAAGTCAATTAGTTTTAGTGGTAGAAAATATAGTGATATAAAATAACAAGTTCGATGAGATTTTTTCTCGATTGAAGACATGATCGGTGATGGGTGTTTGGACGACATCGACGGACCCCGTGTCACGGAGATAATTTTACAGTGCCGTCAAGCAAGTGGACAGCCGCCGGCTCGCCTCGAGTGGCTCGCGTCTGGCTGTGACGAAAGGATGACAACTAGCATTGGTAATGGAATTCCGTAGTTTCACGTGGAACGGTCGCGGGGAGTGAATCAAAGCGGCCGTGAGGCCTCTCGTTGACATGACAATTGCACCAATCATCAATGCATGAATCACGAACAATCCACTTTGCCCTCGTCGTGTTACGTCGAGCCTCGTTACGCGTTGCCGTCACGTTGCGGAAAGTTCGATATCGATCCCACCCTCCTGGCCGTGTGTCTCGGTGTGTGCGTATGGTGGCCGACTTTGCGCCGGCCACGATCCCGTGACTTTCATTGGAAACGGGCCAGGGATGTAACGAAACTTCCGGCGAACTCTAAATTGTCGGGAGGCCATCGCATCGGCTCGCCTCGCCCCGTGTCTCTCTGGCCCATTTTTTCTCGGCCCGCAATCTTCCCGATCTTACTCATGCATAATCGTTCGGAGCGACTCGGGACGTCGAACACTGACATACTCGAAATTAGAAAATCGACTGAACCTCGTACCGAAGTTAGACCCGTCAGGTTAACTAGTCACCACTAAAAATTGCTGCACCACTATTAAATATGTTGGTATCTAATCAATTACTAAAAATTTATTGTACGAGGTGTTACATCCATTTCATACGTATAAAATGTAAAAAATGATGTAGAATGGAATTCTTCTAGGCCGGAAGAATTGTTTAATTTTGGAGTTAACACTAAATCTACCACCGCCTGCCAGATAACCGGTTTAAAGAAATTATAACGATTGATTAAGTTATAATGACATGCGTGTGTGTGTGCCAGCCATTTTTAGAGCTCGGCAGGTTTAGCGTTAAAATAGCTCCGACTGCGAAACGCTAAGGAATTAGGCTCTGTCACGAAACAGTAGAGTAGACGCTCAAAATGATTATTCACTTCTACGGTTCACTTTGATCGCCCGCCACTTCGGTCGTCGCCTGACTTTTCAATTTTCGTTTTCCCGTCCGAATTCTAAAGTGAGCAAGAATCATCATGTTTACGTGTCATGCCGCGTAGAATATTATTTCCACTTGTCGCGAAGTCCTTCGGGCCCGGAGAGCACGATATTTCCGCGCGGCGATGAAACATTTTCCGCCATGCAATTTACCGATTGTTTCCATGCGTGACGGCGTTGTCACTTCGTTATGACGCGGCCTTTGTTAATTTAAACAGACGCGACACGCGCGCTGGCGGGCCTCTGTAATTCTGAATGCACGAAAATTGTAGACAGTACCGGAATCCGCGCAGCGCCCGGTTCGGCCCGCGTCCGAATTGAATGCGTTCTAATCAAAAGGATCCCGGGACGATTTTGATCGAATCGTTCGTTAAAGTGGTCGCTCGGCGCTTGTGTACATAACAGGGGACTAATCATCGGGAACTTCGTTCCGACGCGATTCACAAATTTATGAGATCATCATTTTCGTTCGGCTATTATTCCGCCGCCGGTCGCGATTTTACGGCCTTCACAGGTCAGAAGTAAATCCGAGTTCATCAAACTGCGATTCGCAGGTTCGATCTCTACTGTAACCACCGCGCCACGCTTTTATCCTACTTACGCCCAAACATCCCATTCTACTTGCATAGATCACGTGATACAGTCTCTATGGAAACTGAACGAGCAGGGTAATAGAGCCAGAGTAGAACAATCAGCAAACGATAGAGTGGAAACAGTTCTCTAGGTTACAGAACTTCGCGGAGGGCGTTCGGCGAAAATTCAACTAGCATTGTTCAGATGAAATTTTCGAAGCACGTGGTTTCGTGCAATTTTTCCGATATTTTAGACGAAAACCAAGGCGGTACCTACGACTGAAAGGACAGCACATTTTTCACAGCTTTCAACGAAAGGACAACGTTTGTTTTTTAAATCCGCGGAAACTTCGTCTTTCCTCTTGATCACGCGCCACTACCAATTAGTTGCATACCGTACGCTCGAGAATCAGCGAGTGCCATCGGTTCCAACATAACATTCCAATTAAAACACTTACTAAAAGAGTCGACGAGTGTGTTCCAGCGCGCTCTGCGGCAGCCGATAAGCAGGGGATCCCGAATTAATCAACCAAAAACCGTCGGCTCGACGGAGCCAGGGGCATCGTATCAGTATAATAGAGGGGGCACGAGGAGGTAGGAGGAGGGGAGGTGGAATAAAACCTCTTCTCTGTATGCGGCATCGATCGGGTTCGATCGGTCGGGGCTGCGCCACGTGAATCGTAATACCTCCGTCAACTTTCGACCGTCTCTGTTCGTCAAAGGAGGGGGACGAAGCCGGCCGGTATTCCCCCGGCGATCAGATCGAGAATCGCTGGCGCGCCAGCCAACGAGATGCAAATTCGAGATTGAGAGTGGCGGCCGAATTTCGAGCGGGAAAACCGACCCTCCCCGCCCGCCCGCTCCACCCGGGAGAAGAGAGAAAACCGTTCGAATGAAAGACTGTCGGTGGGAGGGAGGGGATTGGTGGTGGATAGATGTAAGGCGGAGAAATTTCGAGGGAAGATAAAATCTCTGACCCTCTCTCTACCTCGTGGGAAGCCAGTTGACTACGTCAGACCCGGCGAGCTCTACCGAGTTGCATCGGAAAAGTGCAATTCCGCTTCGCTCCTCTTAATCGAGCCGCCTCCTAGCCGAGAGGCCGTTCCTCCGAATCACCCTCGGATAAATAATCTCCTCAACCCTGCCGCGTAATCTGACTTGACAAAGCGACCCCTAACAGCCATCATCCTGGATCCTGCGATTTTTCAATTTAATTCGATCCGGCCGACGTGATGGCATCTTCAGCGAACGCTCGGACACCTTTGTTGACACAGATTCGTTGCTCTCCGCCGGCCCGAAGATTGCTGTCAACCAACTTTTCTCTTCGCTGATCGATTCTGTCTTGGTGATTATGCCAGAAGCGAACGTTATGGTCAGTGTCGCTGATTGAAGCGGTTAAAAATGGTTATTTTTACATTAAAAATAAAATTGTCTATAGACACGCCTGTAGCTTGCCTGAAGCCTGCCCGGGAGCTAAGTCTAACCCAGACTGTTTGGGTCAGAGGGCATACCGACCCTACAAATTGCAGGACCAAGCTGACGATCATACCCTAACTTCAGATTAGGACTCCTGAGAATTTTCTGATGGTACAAATTTGGCGACCAAGTGCGACTGCTAAACCTCACACTCCAATAACAATAAAGCGACAAACGCCTCTCGACAGACAATGGAGTGTCAGGCGACGATGCCACCTGGCTCATTTCATTTGAGAATCTCTCCCAACGGAACCTTACGTAGCTGACCATTTTCACCGCCATGTGCGTTCCAAGAAGGATACCGCATCCTGAATGGCATTCGAGATGATTGGACCATTTCTACAAACGTTATATTTATGAGCGACAATCTCAGATACGACACATATAGCTACAGAGGTACACAAATTAGGACAGTACGTAGGGTCAATGTGTTCTTATTATATGGAAGCACTTTGAAGAAGTGTCACTGATTCTGTATTCTGGTACACAACTTCTGACATAGGTAGTGACACGATTTCAGAGAGGATTCTTGGGGTATCCAAACCAATTGCGACAAATATCCCGCGCGTCCCGTGGGAAGCGGTACCGGCAAGCACATGCAGCTCGTATATTCGGTCCTGTAAAATTTTCCAAAGCTGAAAATTTCCGGAATCTCCTGTGACGGGCGCAACGATAAAATCGAGATTGCGTTTTCGAGAAAATTCTGGTTGAAATCCACGGACGCGTAAATTCGCGTAGAACACACGCGGTTCCCTTTTCGAAAATTCTAATTATGTGCCGAACAAATTCACGAACGAGTTATGAAAAAATTACGGTGCCTTGCGATAGTGCTTTTTTAGATTCCGTGTACAAACGGTGGAATGTACGAACGGAAAAATACGATTGAAGTAAAGTTCGTCGAGCACGGACTCGTTAACGATATTCCTGATTTCGGCTGACTCGAGACGGTCGCGAACTACTTCAAAACACATTAGAACGTCGCCGTGGAGAGCGTGTAAAGTGACAATTACCGGTCGCAAAATTCGACTCTCTTCGGAACTCTGGCTGAACTCGTCCGCTTCTCTCTCGAGTAGTTCTGAAAACGAATCGGTTGACCAGCTCAGTAGTCTCTGAAGAGAAGCTGGGGGATTCTCAAAGGGTGAACTTGGCAGTTACCGCCTATTGATACCGGCAAATCACGGCGAGCCCTATCCTCTTGCCCTGAAAAGGCAAGAGACGATCGCCTTCGACGTTGCTTTGGGGCTGACTAAAGTCTCGGCTTCTGAATGGAGCCATCGGCTCGTGCACTTAACGAAGATTTACAAATTAACTCGTCCGGCTGTGAGATTGAGGATTGGTTCACGGATTCAATGCGATAAAGATACTTTTCGAAAAAACACCGCCGATCAAAGAACCTTGAATAACAAGACTCAATTTTCTCGAGTTCTATTTATTGCTAGTGTTGTTGCCACTAATCGTCCCATCAAAAAGATGATGTCCGTCATGTTTTTGATAGATATTGTCGTGGAGAACCACCCCTTACAATTTCTACCTGTAGACAAACACCCTGTATGTGGCTACCCAGCTACCACGAAACGTACACCTCTGTTGTTCAGGTTGCAGCATTTCAGGCGGATTTTTAGCAGTCAATAACTGAAAAGCGAAGCTGAAATCGCAATTTTGTTATTCCTGATTTTCATTATACCATATATCGTCGTGGAGCTTTTCTCTCGCCTATTGTCGAAAACGCATTACTTCGTCACCTGCAAAATAGGAAATCCTTCAATAAATCAGGTGTGCCATCCTACCCGCCTTTCCACTGCCAACGTGAGTGTATTTCTTAAAGAAACTGGTACATTGTTGAAGCGAGCAGTGAATAAATGAGCAATCGCTGCGTGAGTATCGAGTACTCGGGTCGGATACTCAGCGAGAGTATTCTTGCGCGGAGCTTGTACATTTCCGTTCGGGGTTCTTCCTGAAAATCTACCTACTGCGTTCGGTTCATCGAACCATAGAAATCTTTCACCGAGAGCCGCGCCGCGCCGTGCCGACCGGTATTCAAACAATCGTGAGCATCGTCGTATCCATCAAGATCGAAACTCCGGTAGCGGATCGCGCCCGATAACCCCACCCCAGTATCCCCGTCACACCCCCAACCTCTGAAACTTCGTTGCTCGCGAGCAGGAGCGTTGCCATTAACGGTCGAGTATTTAGTTTTCTAGAGGATGGGGTCGATCGTCGGAGAAGGGGATAGGACGAGGAGAAACAGGCGTAATAAGATAGGTGGAGAGGAAGTGTGAATGCGCAGTGGGGAAGGAACGGAAGACGCGGGTGAAGTGGGAGAAACACAAGGGGGAAGAAGAGAGGAGAGCTGAGAAGATGGAGAGCTCTCAGCAAATTGGAGAGTCCCGGCCTTTTCTATTGCGTGCCCGTTTCCATTCGCACGGAAACATCGGCGCACCCCCTTTTTCTTCCCTTTTCAACCGCTCTCCATCCCTTCTTCTGCTCCCTTTCTCTGTCTGGCCGCAGGTTTTTGCTGCGTCTTTCTGTTTCTCGTTCTGCTGCTACTGCTACTGCTGCTACTACAAACTCCTGTTTCCTCTTTGCCTCTCTGTTTCTCGCGCACCGTCTCGCGACCTGGCCTCGTTCGTTTCGTCGCACACTCAGGGAAAAATAAGTGGCCGGGTCTCGCAACGAGGGTCACTTATCGTCGCTGGCCATCTGAGGCCATCGCGGTCGCTCTCCCAGCGTTTGCGAATGATACATGCCTCTCCACTCACCGATAAGATAGCGATATTCATTCCAGTCTCCGTCGGGTAACGCTGCCATCGCGTCGTTTCAAATGCTTCCCGTTTACTCCCCGGAGTTGTCAATGACTATAGAGAGACTTGGCACGCGTCTTCGGTGACGTGGAAGCTCGTGCCGAAGACCAAGGCGGATTTCGATCTACGACCCTGATGCTACTTCTTTGATTCGTGCTTCTCTTCGGCACCAACGGGAACTAGATATATACTGACAGCATGGATAGCCACTTTTATTATTTAAGACCTCCAAACAGTTTCTTTTTGAAAAAAAAGTAACATGGATTTGTATGGATTTAGTCGGCACCTATGCAGTGACGATAATTTATTGCTCGACACTTTAATCTTGCACTGAAGGGTATCTCGAGAACGACTGATCCTTCTCTTTCACCCGTATTTAATTCAGGGGATTAAACATAAAAATATTCCGTCATCAAACAGTCCGTAGTTGACTGATTGCCGATGCTTGAGGAGCTCACTGAAAAATAATATCTCCACAGGAGTCTTCGGTGAAAAGATCTAAAGAACCGAGAAACTAATTCAATTGAAATTTATTTTCATGGCATAATAAGCATTTAGAGATGAAATCGAGCGAGACAAAATTGTGGTTTGCAAAAAGGTCATTAGAAGAGAGAAATGACATTTGTCTGTTCCCCAACCGGTAACGAAGGAAATGCTATCGGGCGAAAAAAATTGGATGGAAACCGTGTTATTATACTAACAGCCAAGCATTTCTCAGATCCATTTATCGCAACGGAATTCCCGGAATGAAATAATCGTTTCCTGTATAACGAAAATCTTCGCTATATCTTCGGTCGATAAAAACGAACCTCGGCTACGTGGCGAAGAGAGGAAAATTAGGATTCCTCTTACAAATGCGCGTGTTGATAACAGCAACGATAAGGGACGTTCGCGGCAAGAGCCGAGCTTTCGTTTCTTTTTCTCTTGGCGAGCCACCACCGAGACGGCCCAGCAGAAAAGAAAAATGCGGTGAAAATGGAGGAAAAAGACGCGGGGTTGCAACGGGAAAATTTCCCGGCCAGTGAAAGTGCCCTCGCAAGTGAAAATTTTTGACCTGCCTTTAGTCACTCGTTTAATTCACCTTCTTCGACCGGCGTTCATTCTGATCGATTGATCAGAATCGTTCCGCGCTGAGATATACCTAACTTTGAAGGGAACAGACGCGTTACATGAAAACTATTGCCATTCCAGCGCGCTAAACCATTTTTTCCGTTGAGTTATTATTGCGTCGCGTCGAGTGACGGTCATGATTGTTGTGCGGGAGGACAATCTGTTACCGCGTGTCCATTTGTAACGATATTTTTCAGAGGCTGCGCCGCGTGATATTTTTCTCAGCCTGTCGACAGGGGAATTTGTAAGCGACGTGGACCAGCGCGTCAGTCTTCATCGAATGCTGGTCACAAACGCGTTCGAAAACGCACTACGGAAGCAAAATGCAATTTCGTCTAGCCCTTCGCGACTCGTAGAAACCATCAAAAATATAACAAAAGAGAAGAAACATGAGTACAATCAGTACATTGTCAGAAAGGTATTAAACCCGAACAAACAATCGTGTTATTCGAGTACCACAGATTTAGTTTCAGATTTTTTGAAAACCTGGTGAAAGAGGAATAAACAACGAACGAGTAATGGCGATGTCGTGCTTCGCACACTAATTTCGTGCCTAGGGAAAATATCATGTTCGTCCGGACGATTTGAAGACCATTTCGCTAAAAAAGAGGCTTTCCGCTAAAACGACAAGAGGAGAGGGATAGAGAGGAAGAGGGAAGAAAAAAGTAACGACGGAAAGCTGCAATAAATCTGGTCCCGCGGTGACGATGGCTGCGCCGCTCGACAAATCGATTGGAAAAAAAAGTTTCGCTGCCCGTAACGAATAAAGCTCTCCATTCATCACGTTCGTCTTGTTAATCCACATCGTGATCGGTTAGGAATGAGCGACCGCTCTCCTCGAAAGTCAATAGCCGGGGGAACGCCGAGAATCAAAAGCGAAAAGATTTTAACCACCGAAACATTTACATTACTATTCATTTCGAACTTTCAATTTTTCGGTCACCGGAACCCTCGGCTCGAATGTTACATTATCTGATCAAAAATTGTATATTATACAGGGGAGAAAATGAAATGTTTTTCAGTATTGACAATTTTTTAAAAACGCCTAAAATGCAGAAACCCGATCGACAGAGGTGCACGCAGCGTGTTGGTCTGGTTGCCGTATTTTAGGCGGATTTTTAATTGTGAGTAACTAAAAACCGAAGCTGAAATCGCAATTTTTTATACATTATTCTCGTGTTGCATTGTCATGGAGAACCACCCCTCAAATTTGAGAGCGTTCATATTTAAAAAGTTCATGCAAAGCGTACGCAATAAAATACTAAATGAATGCTCGCAGATAATTTTCTGTTCTTGTTCACTGTATTGTTTAGTTATGTCACCATTCTTGCGGGGGTGCGATATACATCCTGATCTTCGAAAGCAAGACCGCGAAGATCAATAGCAAAAACCGACAGCAACTGGCCGTGACGCCAATAAATCGCCAAGATCAGGTCGCAAGAAGATTAGTATTCGGTCTCTGTCACGGAAACTTCTTCCCCGCTATCTGAATCGTCCCGACGCAGTTGTGTTAGCGCTCGGAGTTGATACATCGATACATGAAGCCCCGTCTATCCTGTATCAGATATCGAAACACGAACATACACAAGCGCGTCCCAAATAAGAGACCGATCACGGGGTTGCGCGGCGTGCTTATATTCCAAGCTCGCGGGAGCCGGTTAACGTTTTTACTCTTCCAGGGTAGTGCAGCTGCAGCTGCACCAGCTTATTTGCCTCCGAGCCCGGGAATTATGGGAATTTCGGCGTG
This sequence comes from Lasioglossum malachurum, assembly GCA_028455605.1. Lineage (NCBI taxonomy): Eukaryota > Metazoa > Arthropoda > Insecta > Hymenoptera > Halictidae > Lasioglossum > Lasioglossum malachurum. Next base: position 5,418,552 of record CM052312.1, read on the forward strand.
CTCTCTCGTGTGCTGGCTGCTATTCATTCGCAGTCACTCCCGTTCGACCCGCAAGTTTTCGTTGCTCGCTCCCAGAGAATGGGGAATTAATTGCGGATCGTTATTCAAAATAAACTGAGGGCGAAATAAAATCTAAACGGACTCCGCCGCAGGTTTTAACTTTCCGTCGATCGAAAAACTTTAAGCTCCGTAGTTCCCTGGACTATTCAGCTTCCGCGCCGCGCCGCCACAATGGGCGAGTTTTGTGATATGTGTGGCGAAAGTCAGTATGACTTGATCATTTCATTTGTTCGAAAATAATCGCACCTGTTAATCTTCGTTAAGAGATGTTATTGACTTAACATCATATTATAATATCATGATAACAACAAAATATGGGTCTGAGTCCGGTGACCAAAAATCTCAGATATTGTAAAATATTCTAAGATACAAATCGTTATGTGATTATGAGATTAGCTTGAAGAATCAAGTGCAACATTTTTATTGTTTATAGTGTTGGGAGCGTTCGAGTACCTCCGTGAGCCACAGTGTCTATCGTGTGAGAACGAAACTACTCATCGCACAGCCGCTGTTTCTCAAGGTTCGAGGAGATAGCCGTTTATTGAAAAGGAACAATTTATCGTTAAACACAACGCTCGGGATCCCGACGCAGCAATATACCCCCGTTCAAAGTTGTAATTATGTTTGACGCGGTATTTTCCAAAGCGATTGCGCCGGCAGTCCACAAAGACCGCAAAAAGATGGAGCGGAAATGAGAAGATAAATCTGGCAAGAAAAGCAGCGAGGCGAGGTAAGTGATCGCGAAGAAACTCGAGGCGAATTCCTCGGTGGAAATTCCTGGCCCGGTTACATCGAGTTTCCGTTCGCCCCGATCCAAGCAGCGATCGTGCAGCGATCGATAAACCATCCGCGGATACACGGACGGGCTGTCATAAACTTCGAAAGGAGTATGTCGGGCACGTATGACGAGGACCATCGCGCGATCCATATGGGGCCATACTTCTTCAAACATGCGCGAACATGTGGTGATGGTTCAGAAGGGAAGAGAACAGTGTGCAAGGGACCAACCGGAAGCCGCCGTCTCCACCACCGCCTCCGCCGTTGCGCTATGCCGCGGGCCGAGAGAATCCGAAAAAGAAAATGCGAGTTACATTTCTTTCTGCCCCGAAGAGATTCAATATTTCACCCCTTAGCGCCGGTAAGAGATCCCGGCGCTCAAAACTTTCCACGGGAAATCCACCCTTTTCCACGCGCGTTTCCTCCTATCTTATCCCCCCACCACACGCCCAAGATCCACGGCCGCCGGTGATCAGAGTTTCGCCGGAAGTATCTCTCGCACGCCCGAAACTTTCTACCGATTCGTTCAGCCCGCCGAACGATGATTTAATTCCGCCCATTCGGATGGTAATCACGGAATTCGGGGTTACCCTCCATCCGACTGTTCCATCGTCGATGCTTCGATGGTCTTCGGGAAATTAGCGAAGTTCCTCCGGGAAGAAAAATACACCGAGAGCCGTTGATACAGTCCGCGAATTTACAAGTTCTGTGTGTAATTTCCTCGTAATTTTGATTCGACTCCAGAAACCAAATACGATTTTACATCGAGTTGACTGCAAACACATCCGGACAGTTTGGAAACAAAAATTGTTTCATCGACGAAATGTACTTTCTAGCAGTTTCAACATAGGCATCGTGGTTGATAATTATGAAAGATCAGTGTCATGGGAAGAACAAGAGATGAACTTGCAAAGAGAATGCTGTAAAGAATATACTGTCGCGATGGAACCCTTAATGAAGGAAGCGCGATCGAGGAGATCTTAACGCGCAGGCAGAAATACTTATCCGCGGTACCAGAATTTTTAACTAACACTGCTGCTTTATAATGTAGTCATATCGCGGCCATTATCTCGGGGGTGAAGTTTACGCGCATAGCTTTTACGAACTTCTCCCGCGGGCGAGCTTTTAAGACAAGCAAAAGTGCCCATAAAGAATGGATAGATAAAATTGCGAACGTACAAACGCCGTCTGTTTTCACACCGTGCGTATAACGCCGGAACGTTACGGCCGGCAATAAATTCGTGAACGCGCTCATTAGCATAATATGAATTATTAACTTAATCTAATACAGCGGGTGGCCCGGCGACTCTACTACTGTCCTAGGTATTTAAACTTCGGGTAGACCGCGCGGCCGTCATTAGTGATACATATTATTTGCTGAAATAATAAGCGGAGTCCACCTCCGCTGGACTAGCAGCCAGCCTGAATTTCTCTGTTTCTGCGGGTGAAGCGACAGTGCATTTTGACAATGGACAAAAATCGAAAAATCAACTGTTGCGTTGACATATTTAAAACCTTCGCGGAAGTGTTCCCAGATATCTATTACCACAGAGGAAATGAGAGTGCTCGCGCCCGGGTCTTTTCTGTCGCCATTTTGTCGGTATGGACAGAGACAGAGCATGCACCAGAAGCTATACCCTAAACCTGAGCATGCTCTGTCACTGTCTATACTGACAAAATGGTGACGGAAAAGACCCGGATTCGTGAGCATTCTCATTTCCTCTGTGGTAATCAGTGGCGCGTTGTAACTAGTTGGGGCCTTGGGCAAAGTAGAATTTCGGGGCCCCTAACCCCCCCAACTAAATAACTTTTACGTTGGAAAAAATAAAAGAATTGTAAAAACACCTACATATTTATTACTTTTACATAAAAATACAAAATATTTGGTAAACGATTACACATATTGATATATAAAGAGCATTATAAATCTAATGCATACGTCAGTGCAATATTTATCTAAATATTTACTTCTCGGGCTTTTTTTTGCCGCAGAATTGTTAATTAGTTCGTTTGAGTTTGAAATTTTTTTATGAGAAAAACGTAGAATTTGGATCTTGGATCTCGGTTTGTGTTCGGGATCCCTTTTGCTTGAGGCCCCGGGCATTTCCTCAAGTTGCCGATAGGCTGACGCGCCACTGGTGGTAATAGATGTCTAACACTTCCACGAAGGTTTTAAATATGTCAACTATGTAAGTTGATTTTTAGATTTTTGTTCAGAGCATGCCATTGGAGTTCCATTGGATCCACTCTGCCTGCGAGTGAGAAGTTTCTATTAGAATCGAGTGACGCACTTCAAGGACCTGGAAAAGCGGCCAAGGGAGGACGCGTGGATAAGTAGGTGCATCTAGTCGAGTCGGCCGACCGCCTATACATATACTTACTAGCATGTGAATGCCGCGGATGTTTGAAGCTGAATGTTACGATGGTGCATTAGTACCGGTAATTCCGCCGCGATGTACCGGACGTGGATCACGGTGGAAGATAGATGACATTGTTTCCTATGTTCCCGGGGAGGGATAGAGGTACGGAAGGATAGACACAGCGACAGAGAAGGCGCACAAAAGCGGGGGGAGAACAATCACCAAGGAACAGAGAGCGGCTCAATAGATTGAAAAGGGCGAAGTCGCGTTCGCAGGGGGTACGGGGATGAACGAAACGGCGAGAACGGGCCAAGAGCGACCGACGAAGAGAATAACAGGCGAGAGGAAGACGATCGAAGGTGGTGGGGAACAAGAATGGCCAGGTGAGACCGAGGAGAAGCGTGAGGGAGGAAAAGTTCGCTGTGGAAGTTGCGAAAAAGAGAACGGAGCGAATAGTTACCGAGGAGAGGAGAAACACATATAGCTGACTCGCTCTGTCCCCCTCCCAGTCAAATCGTCATTTGCAATGCGTCTAGGAGAGACTGGGAGGGTGGCGGCCGGTGACACATTCGCAGACTCCGGGATGATGATGATAACAATGATAATGACGATGCCGAGGTGGAGAGAGCGAGCGGCTCCAATGACGGAGTCCGCGGCGTCGAGCAAACTGCGCCTGGGAAACAATGTCTGCTGAATTTCCGCTCCGATTATTCGGCACTGTGTAATGCATAAAATGAACGCCGACTCTGATACGCGCGCCTTCCGCCGAGTCGGATGAACCAGCACCGTTCGAACTATTTATTCTGTGGGATCGAAGCTGCGAAGGAAGCAACGGAAATGGCACATCTTGCAGTTCCACTCCGCGACAAACCTACGTATACAATCTATGTTATAACTGCGGATCTTTATGCAAAATAAAAAATGTTTGCATTGATTGCAAGTCACAGAAGCCAAATAACAATTTCATTCTTCCTTTAATTATCTTATTAAGGTGAATCACACTAATACACTGGTGGCATTAAATCTTTTTAATACCTCCACTGTTTTAGATTGTGCGTACCCATTTTTGTCATAAATGCATAAAATCCGCAGTCTAGTTATAACATTTCTTTTTGCTTATTCACGCGTAAGGGTTGAGTAAGTTGCTTCGCTGGGCTTTTTAAAGTCTGGAGTGTCCCCACTCTACCTTTCCCTTCTACGAGGCTATTCACAATCACGTCCAGAGAGGATAACTTCTTCCTCCGACCAGTACATCCCCGAACACACATTGTTTGTAATCGATTCCAATCGATATGTAGCAGAGTTTCGAATAGTTGAGAGTCTCGTGACTTACCGAGCCGTTTAACCAGCGAGATGCGACACACGTAGCACGGATATCCGTGCGAAGAAATTTACAGAAACTTCCGTGAACATTCTCCAATAATTCATGGACCGTTCTGAATGCCATCCTCGAGATCGGCGCCATGGGAAGGTGCCAATCGTAAATCTTGTTCTTGACCCACGCTCGAACGGTATAAATCCGGTAGACCGGCGCGGCACGGCGGCGTTCCACAATTTTATTTCTTCCACGAGCAAGGGGCTTTATCCTAAAATATTATATCCAGAGTTTCGAGCAACCGAGGCAAGGATGAAGGTACCAAACACGAGGAAGAACAAAAGGTGCACACGGCGAAGGGAGTGAGGAAAATCCAGGTTCCGCGGGGAGGGAAGGGACACTTGTGAATTCGATAAAACGGATCGAGAGATTCACCGTGAGGAGTTTACCCGCGAAATTTATCGCAAAAACTAAATGGCCGTTTTATATCGAGAGTTATAACTAAACTCGGCTGGCCGTAAAAAGTTTGAACATGCCGGGGAACAATACACACTCAGCTCGTAAAGAGCGAGTTTCATTGCAAACGGAATATTTTCCACCTCTCTCCCCTTCTATTTTCTTCGTCTCTATTTTTTTTTACACGGGAGAATGAAAATGTCGAACTCTGTTTTACGCGCGACAGATAAACAAAATTTATGTACTAATCTATAATACCTTTCCACGTGACGGTGACAGTTGAAGTCGAGTTCGTGCGGAAATCGACTTTGGAAAAGAACCAGTTTTTGAAGTTTGGTGAGAGTAAAATATACCTCTTTTTATTTCTTTGTTCAGTTTGTATTATCGAGTTACTCGTTAACATTTTTTCTTGACAACAGTAGTGTTCTTATAGCATCCACTGTGTAGATAACAAAGGAGCTGCTCGGCTCGTTCTTCCCGACCGTAAAAATAAATTCGTTATAGAATCATGAATAGACTTACTATTCGTATCGAGTGCAGTATAATTAGCCGTGCTCGTACGCGTTAATTCCGTGAGACAAAAGCCGTGGATGTTTGGAATGAACACAATATAGTCGACTTTAATCGCGTAGAAAAAATGCGAGCGGACGGCGCTCAACGGTAATATCTCATTTTCGCTTTGTACTTGGCAAAGCGGCGCGAGTTCGGCGAAAAACACGGAAATTGCGAGGAACTCTCATCGCCTGAGAGAGCATAAAAGCTGCCGAGACATCTGCAGCGACGACCCGCGACACAATGTTTTCTTTGTCGAGACAGAAAGAATCGTTGCCTGTTTTGAAGCTTCTCCGCGTGGAGAGCTCATTACTAGCTATATAGACCCATTTGCACTTGTTTCGCGTACTCCGACTGTTGCCAGGAAAAATCTTTCAACGTTAAACAATTCTGACAACTCAGATCTGTATGCATATTTACAGAACTGAATGTGTCCTTTCATGGAATAAACGGTTGACTATAACTCTTTCATGTCGAAGTCCGGGAATATCCCGGCAACGCAATTTTACATTGTTACAGTACGTTTACAAAGGAGACTGAAATCGAAGAGCCTTTATCCTGTACCTCGAGTTCTATTACCTATTTTTACAATTAAAACTATTAAAAATTAGATGACAGGGTGGACAAGGAAGTGCTTGTCCACATCATTGGCAAAAGGAATTGTTATAAACATTAAACAGCTAGAATTAATACATTAATCAATAATTACTATCAACACCGATCGAAGTCGATCGATAGTAGTTGAGCTCGGCGAGAGCGCTCAGTCAGTCAGTCACTCAGGTCCGAGATCAAGAGGACCAGGGACTTACCATGGGGGGGCCACGGGTCATGTAGAGCTACCCTGGCCTACCCAGCCTGCCTTGGCGGCCTAACTTGGCCTACCTTCAACAATCGGAAGTCCATTTTGTTTTGCCACCTTCAACCGCCTTTAACAATCTTGTCGTTCGACTGTTCCTTCGACGAACACCATTAATTAATATTTCTAAGCGCGCGACTGCGGACTCCGTGGTCGCTGTTTCGAATCTCGCCGCCGACACCTCTGGAAATATTCTGTGCCATTTTAAACTGTGGTGCCCGCGATGGTTCGGTACCCACTTTATAAAAATTGTAGGTCCCGTCACGAAATAACCACAGCAGTTAAAAAAGCGACATACAATAAATAAAAAAAAATTGCCATGAAGTTATCGATAGAGTGAAACAGTCGATACAACGTTTCCACGCCGCGAAATTTGTCCATCTATCGGCGGTTTCAGTGACTCGCTAACAAAATCTGCAACTCCTAGCGGTTCAATTTCAACGATAGAGAACGCACATATACAATTATGCTAGCACCGACGAGATACTATGAAAGACTGCCAGCCTTACGGGAGTTGGTCACCCGAATATTTCGGTGTTCTCATACGCCCTCTTGAATGTATTCTAGCTGGAGTAAGAAATAGAAGGCCATCGACGTGATCTCGTCGGTGCAGAAGGCCACTAAG